>SNQJ01S0008630.1:52932-73804 GCA_010110895.2 Picea sitchensis | reverse complement strand
ATTAACCCACGCAGGGGTGCGGAAATTTCGTTTACAAAATTTTGTGCTGGAGGCATAAAATGCCCAAGTAGAACCAAAATGTCTTCAACATACTTGCATTTGATGATGCATATCTTCATGGCACATGGAGTTGACCCCCTAGTTGAATAGGTGGTCAACAGATGGTAATTGAGGTAAACCATCGACCATGATTACGAGGCCTAATCCGGTGGGGACATCGAGTGAGGCCCAACAATCTCAACAATATAGCTGGCTGGGGACTTGACCTCGAGACTTGATGCATTATAACCACATCACTCATCCACTTGAGCTAACCCATCGGGCTAAGAAATAATAATATATATCTTCAATAATAGAAAGAAATGTCTCCACAAGTGCACCCTCCAAGAATATCGAAAAATAGCAAGAAGAAACCTACCACATGTGTGCTCTCTAAGAATAATCTCTAAAAATAGAAAGGATGTCAAGTACAAGAGCATGCTAAGTCACATGTGCGACCCTCCTCATGTGTCACATGCCTCCCAATAACAACCTCCATAACCACCTCAAATAAAATAGTATACACATGCCATGTAAAAAGGTGAGGCACTCTCCAATGGAGGTCAAAGATGGCATGTGTCGCTGAAATATCCATGCAATAAAGATGAGAGAGCACCAAGGAGAGGTGCACCCTAGAAAAATGTGCCATGTTACCACAACCACCCAACAAATCATAAAATATTCTTCATGTGAAGTGCACCCTAGGAGAATGTGCCAAGGTGGTTAGAACTCATCGATATAATACTCCTCCATATGCCATGTCATAAAGGTGTTCAACCAACCCAAAAGAGTGTATCCTAGAGAAGTGTGCCAACCTCTCTAAGAAACCGATAATATGTTGCATGCTTTGAAAACTGTGCCCAAGAAGGAGGGGGCACCACTAGAAAGCTTTAACTGAGTCCAAATAACTACTCCAAGTGTGAAAATGAAGCATATAAAGAAGGGTGCCCAAGCTATTAACCTTAATTTGAATAAATTAGATTAATTTAACCATTGAATAGTTAAATCAACCTCAACATGTGTGCGTAAAGGTTAATGATCAAATATAACCATAGTCTTCCCAATTAGTCACCAACAAATTAAATCACCATGAACATGTGAGCCAATGAGGGGTGCACTTTAATAAAGTGTTGTACCATGTAAATAAAAGATGTTCTCGCTAGCAAAACCCCTCCATGATAACAACAAAACATAAAGTCCAACCCAAAGTGTGCCACCACCAAGGGATTATTACATCAAATTTATCATCGAACCTTAGGAAAAGGTTAGATCACCATCAAATCATAATGTAATATGCCCTCTTTAACTTAAGACTTAGGAAATAACATATCAATGAGGGTACTAACATCATGAAACACCTTCCCCCTAGGTGATGTCTAGCAAATGTGACACTATGAAGTTAAATCACCTAGGAAAATTCCATAAAGGCAACACGAATAATCCCACCATAGCAACATCATAAGAGAGAGTAACATAACAAAAAGGCTAACCCATCCAACCAACAAGTGTGTCCCCCATCACACATCCAACATATAAGGACCATGTAGGACACCCTTCCCAGTGACGCCAACATCATACCATATAATGATGCAAAAGTCACTAGGAAGCTTCAACAATCATGAAACATATATCTTCTAACCATCATCATCTAACCCCTTGGGGGGGGCTAGAACCATCATCCACATCTAAGACAAGCATATATACCAAACCACCATAATGAGATAGTATGCTTCACATCCATCAAAAGTGAAACCAAGGGGTGATCAACAAGGCAAGCACATGTGAGAAGACCACCAAGCAACAAGCACAATCATCATCCAACCAAGGGGAAGTGAGACTCCCCTAACCAAAGATCTCCATCAAGTGATCAAATGCAATGAAGAGAAGGGGATCCATGAATATAAATCCCCCAAGTTGGTCTAGTGCTCCAAGAGTACTACCAACAAATCTCCATCAATGAGATGGAACCTCATACAACAAGTTGTAACAAGGGTCATCTATTCCACCAAAGTCACCTAGGACTTGCACCTAGCCCCACCAGTTTTTCGCAAACACCGGTGCCAATAGAAGCACAAGCATAAGCAACTTGACAAGGGCGATGACAACACCCTACTTTCATTGACTCGACAAACCACCATTGACATCTTATGCCTTTTAGATCTAAATTTAACTGCAATTGAATGATCTAGGGAATTTTGAATGTATCTCTGCTTTGACAGTAATTTTAATGATCAAGGGAGTTCTACTTGTATCTTTACATTGACACAATCAAACCTGTGAATAATAACCCCAAAGAACATAATTTTGGAGATGAGTGGGCTCTGACCCCTCTTGTTCATATTATTGTACTAAAATGTTGTATGGTTTGGCTGCGACCTCTTTCTAATACAAACCATTTTTGTTTAAAAAAAGGTGAAGATGGTGGTATTTCAGGGCACATACCAATGATTCACTGCTCAACGCCATGTTATCGGGAGTGCCCTTCGCTCCCCCCTAGAACCGCACTTAGAGCATGAGCATCCAGGGAGCACCCCTAGGAGCATGCTTTAGACCTTTTTGAGACACTTTATGCCCTTGTTGGGAGTGTGGTGCTCCTTGGGATGCTCCCGGAGTTGGGAATTCACTCCCATGGCACTCCTTGGACGCTCCTTACATGCTCCTGGCGCGCTCCCTAAGTCCGCTCAGACGCTCCCACGCATGAGTAAAAAATACCTTTTTTTTCTTCTAATTTTTAGTTGGAGGTGGGACCTAGGGTAGGTTTATGGTTTAGAGGAAAGTAAGGAGGGATATAAAGGAGCTCCTCCCCCACTCTTTTTCTCATTCTTTTATCTTTGTGTGCTTGAGCTTAGAGTAGGCAGCTTGGTGACTCGGTCTTCTTGCTGTTTTTTGAGGGCAGATTTGAGAGAGCTTGGAGGAGAGAGAAAAGGAGAGCTTGGAAGAGAGAACAAAGAAGAGCTTGGAGGAGAGAACAAAGGCTTCCATCTTCCTTGAAGGAGAGAACAAAGCTTGCCATCTATTGTTGCAAATATCTCAAGAGCTAAAGAGGTAAGCCCAAAGCCCATTCGTTGTTTTTTTTGTATATCCTTGTGTTGTTTGTTTGTGGAGTTTTCCTCTTCTCCCACTCTTTCACAATCTTTCTTCTCCCTCATTTTATTGGAGGTTGTTCATCTAAGACTTGAGAAAAATGGTCTTGTGGTTTATTATTCCATTTTTTATTATCATGGTCTTGGTGGGGAATAGGCATCAGAGGGAAGAAGAGGATAGTGGTCATACTCATAGTGATCCATTATATGAAGATGAGGAAGGGTTTGAAGGTGGCAATGTAGAGGGAATTGAAGGTGCCAAAGCTTCATTGACACCCTTGTGGAGATTTGTGACAAAATTTGAGGGGGGGAGGGGGTGCGGAAGGTGGTAGAACCACTAAAGTTTTATGTCACCATGAAATTCATCAAGGAAAACCTTATATTGGTTCATATACCTGTGTGAGGAGGCATCTTTGTGGGGTAATGGAGAGTGATATGGTTAAGGCCATCGACAAAGCCCCGAAGGATACAAGAGCCCTAGTTATAAGAAAGCTAGAATTGTGTTACTAGATATGGAAAGAACAAAATTTCAAAGAGCTTTGACACGATTTATAGACGAGTATGGGGACTTTGGGGTATCCATTGTATATGACGGTTCGACAAACGTTAGAAACCAACATTTGATAAATGTTCTTTGTGTTTTCGCTAGTGGTGCAGTGTTTCTTGCAGCGCATGACTCCTCAATCATTACATCTGCTCAAAACATTTTAGACCTCCTACTGAAAATCATTAATGATGTTGGTCCTAATGTGATTCAAGTAATCACTAATAATGCAACAAATTGCAAGGGAGTAGGAAAAATCATCGAGCGGATTCGTCCACACATCTTTTGGTCAGGGTGTTTGGTGCACACATTGAACCTTTTGATGCATGATACTGTCAAGCATAAAGAATGTGGATGGATTAATGACTTGTACAAGTGATGCAGACCCCCTACCTCAGCAGGGTTCTGCGGCCTCTCGGTCTTTGGATCGCTCTCTTTCCTGAGCCGAAATGGCTCTTCGGGCTCCTGCTGGAACCCTTTGAATGAATCCACAGGTCCCTTTGTCCTCTGGCACAGGTCTTGAGAAAACCTGCGCGTGCCTCCTTTTTGTGTTTCGGGGTTTCGCGATTTCACGAGTCGGGACTCCACGTCTCCTGACTCTTGGCCTCTCGAACACCCGGACCCCGAAATGCCGAAATCTACCCGTGACCACGGTCGTCCGCCTTTCGGGATTTCGGAATTCGCGATTTCGCGATTCCGGCTGGAGACGGTTCTTGGTCCTTCAACCTCTCGGGTCCCGAAATGCCGAAAAGGGCTTAACGGCCTTTGGCTCCTCCCTTAGCCTCCGTTCACGTGACCACCGCTCTGTGTCCACGCGCTTAACGCTAAAGCGCTACCGGCTTTCGCGATTCAGGGAATCGCGATGCAAGCATTCCCCTGTTCTCTGTCTTTCGAAATCCCGGTTCACGAAATGCCGAAATACGTCAAAGCGCTACCGGCTTTCGCGATTCGGGGAATCACGATGCAAGCGTTCCCCTTGTTCTCTGTCTTTCGAAACCTCGGTTGCCGGAATGCCGAAATGTCTTGGTGTTCGTTCTTTCGGGGTTTCGCGATTCGGGGAATCGCGATGCAAGGGTCCCTCCTTTCCCCTTTCGAACCCCCGGTTGCCGAAACGCCGAAATGCCTTGGCGTTCGATCAACAACTCACAATAGCCCCTAAGATCTATGGCCCACGTCTGATCTCGCTATTTCGCGGTTCGGGGTTTCGGGAGACAAGGACCTCTGTCGTATCCCTGCTCCTTGGAATTCCCGGTTGCCGAAATACCGAAATGCTGAAATGCCGAAAGCTCGAGGTGCTTGATCAATGGTTCACAACGCCCTCGAGATCTACGATCAGATCTCTTCCCCGTCACTAACCTCCTTGCAACTCCACTTGATCCAACGACTTGCGGTATTTCGCGACTCTCCTCGAGAGTTCTCCATCGTCCATTCAGATCTTCGAGATCTCCTCTCTTGGATCTACACAGCGTTAAAGCCTGCGCTTCTCCCTCAAATCGGACGGTCTGCGGGATCTTCCGCCGCGATCCAACGCTCGACGACATTCTTCCTCCTGAGCTTTTACTCGCTTCAGACTTAGAAAATTTTCTAAGTCCTTGAAGACTCGGTTTTCGATTCTTCCAGGGAGATGGGTTTTTCTGGGTCTCGATAACGCTTCTCTGAAACGTTATTCCTCTTGAGCTTTGCCTTGTGTAGGCCTCGAATTCCCGCACACACCTTGCGTCTAAGGGATTTCGATAACTCGGATCCAAGGGGTTCTCACAGAGAGATTCCTCCTGATCTCCTGGTGTTCTCTCCTCGCTCGTTGCACACCTTGCAAAGCTTCAATGAAGAGAAACACTTGAAACTGGAAAACTCATAGTTCCATCCACTTGTTCATGTAAACAGAAATGACAGGAAAATGCACACAGTCCACACGCCATACATTTGGATCAATTTTCCATTCTGTTATATTCACAAGTGCCCAATGGCTACAGAATACATTCAAAATTATAGTAACTCAAAACACTGAGATCTCTTGCTAACTTGCAGTTCTCTCTTACAACTAATTTCTCTCTGTATTGCAGCTCTCTTCTAACTAGGTGTACAAACTTCTACATAACTCGAAAATGTTTCTAGGGTTTCCCTTGGCTACTTGCCTACTCTAAGATTCATCCTACGTTATCTTAGTTCAGTCGCATTCCAGAGCCGAAGTGGAAACTCCTGCTCTGTTTACAATTTCAAAACTTGCCTCAAAGGGTAAAATTCGGCACCGGTTCAAGCGTGCCTCCAAAAGTGAATTCCGACGCCGAGTGGAGGCGGATTTCAGAATCGGTTGTAACTGCCCACGTTGAAGTTCTGGAAGAACTCTCACGTGTTGAGTGGTCCTGCCTCTGTGCGCTTGCCAATGATGCTCATGCATCATACTCCCCTTGACAAAAATTCATGGACTCTTGTCCATGAGCTCCTCTACTGACTTTCCTTGCTTCTGGATAGTAGCTTCGGTTTCCCAACTGGCATCTTCGATCGGGTGTCCCTTCCATTTGACCAGATACTCAAAATAGGTTTTCCTTCTGGTCTTCTTGCCAATCCTCTGATCAACAATTTTCTCCATCTGCGGCTTTTCTGCCACAGGCATCTATTTCTCCCACTGAATTTTTCCTTGATCTTTTGACCCTTCTGTGTCATCTTTCCTGTAAGGATACAGGTCTGAAACATTGAATATGGGTGAAATTCCCACACCATCTGGCAGCTCAATCTCATAGGCATTTGCATCAAACTTCCTCAAGATCTTACAGGGTCCTATCTTTTTCATCTTCAACTTGTTGTATGTTCCCTTAGGGAATCTTTCCTTCCTGAGATGTGCTAAAACCTGATCTCCTACTTCAAATTGAAGTTCCCTGCGATGCTGATCAACTCTGTGCTTGTATTTCTGATCAGAACTTTCCAACTGTCCTTTGATCTGGCTATGGAGTCTCTGCATTTCAGCAGCAAAATCCTCTGCTCCAACGCTTCTGATCTCTCCCTCTTCCAAGTCCCTTAACTCAGATACTCCCCTGGGTTGCATTCCATAGAGTATTTGGAATGGGCTCCTTCCAGTGCTTCTGTTTTGTGAGTCATTGTATGTAAATTCTGCTTGTGGTAGAATCTGATCCCACCGGTTATGGTGTTCAGTAACCAGGCTTCTCAATAAGTTTCCCAAACTTCTATTTACCACTTCAGTCTGCCCATCTGTTTGAGGGTGATAAGCTGAGCTGAAGGACAAATTCGTCCCCATCTTCTTCCATAGCGTCCTCCAAAAGTGACCAACAAATTTTGTGTCTCTGTCTGAGACAATGCTCCTGGGTAGGTCGTGAAGTCTCACAACTTCTCTGAAAAACAGATTTGCAACATGTGCTGCATCACTGGTCTTCTGGCATGGGATGAAATGCGCCATCTTTGAAAATCTATCCACCACCACAAATATGGAATCAAATCCTCTTTGTGTTCTTGGCAATCCCAACACAAAATCCATGCTTATTGCATCCCAAGGCCTCTCTGGTATTGGCAATGGTTGATACAATCCGGTGTTCTGCCTTTTCCCCTTAGCATGTTGGCAGATTCTACATCTGTTCACCAACTTTATCACATCTGTTCTCATACCTGGCCAATAGTATGAACTGCTCAACTGTGCAAACGTTTTATCATGGCCAAAATGTCCAACCAATCCTCCACTATGCTTCTCCTTCAGAAGATTGTCCCTCATTGAGCATCTTGGTATGCACAATTGATTTCCTTTGAACAACAATCCTTCTTGAACCATATACTCTGTCCACTGACTTCTATCTCTCAGTACAGGGCTTGTACATGCTTCGTAGGCCTCCTTGAAATCTGTATCATCACAATACATATCCTTAAGGTGTTCAAACCCCAAGGTCTCCACCTGGAATTCCCACATGATCAAACATCTCCTGCTTAACGCATCGACAACCTTGTTAGCATTCCCAGCAATATGTTTTATGACAAAAGTAAAATTTTGCATAAATTCAACCCATTTTGCATGCCTTTGATTCAGTTTTTCTTGTCGGGTTATGAATTGTAAAGCTTGGTTATCACTGTACAAGACAAACTCTTGTGGGACAAGATAATGCCTCCATTTCTTTAATGCTTGAATTATGGCATAGAACTCCTTGTCATATGTGGAGTATTTCCTCTTAGTCTCATTTAGCTTCTCGCTGAAATAGGCAACAGGTCGATTGTCCTGACTCAGAAATGCTCCTATTGCAACTCCACTTGTGTCACATCTTACCTGAAATGTCTTCCCAAAATTTGGCAAGACCAGAATTGGTCGTTCTGTTATCTTCTTCTTCAATACATTGAAGCTCCTTTCGGCCTCCTCTGCCCATTTGAAAGACTTGTGCCGCTTCTTTACTGTATCCATCATGGGTGCACAAATCCCACTGAAGTCTCTAATGAACTTTCTATAAAAACTTGCTAAACCATGAAAGCTCCTTACCTCGAACATGCTTCTTGGTGACGACCATTCTCTGATCGCTTTCACCTTCTCTGGATCCATCTTCAGTTCATTCGAAGAGATCACGAAACCCAAATAGATGAGTTCGGGCTTCATAAAAGAGGACGACTTCAAGTTGATCAACAGTTTCTCTTGCTGTAGCCTCCTCATTACTAGCGTTAGGTGCCTCAAATGCTCCTCATTAGTCCTGCTAAAGATCAGTATATCGTCAAGATATACAACCACGAACTTGCCAATGAAATCTTTCAGAATTTCATTCATCAACCTCATAAAAGTACTCGGGGCATTTGTTAAGCCAAATGGCATAACCAACCACTCATATAGACCTTCATTTGTCTTAAAGGCTGTTTTCCATTCATCACCTTCTCTCATTCTAATTTGGTGATATCCACTTTTCAGATCTATCTTAGAAAAGAAATTTGCTCCACTTAAGCAATCCATTAAATCATTCATTCTTGGTAAGGGAAATCTGTACCTGATGGTGATCTTGATGGCTCTCGAGTCTGTGCACATTCTCCATCCTCCATCTTTCTTTGGGCTTAACACAGTTGGTACTGCGCATGGGCTCAAACTTTCTCTGACCAAACCCTTATCCAACAATTCTTGGACTTGGTTCTTCACCTCCTCATTTTCTCGAGGTGTTAATATGTACGCTGCTTTGTTTGGCAGACTTGCCCCTGGTATGAAGTCGATATGATGACTGATACTCTTGATGGGTGGCAATGAGTTTGGCAGCTCATCCACCACTATATCAGCAAAATTATCCAGCAACTCTTGAACTTCTTCAGGCAAATCATCCATTGATGTACTCGTAAGGATGACTCTGGGCTTCCTCACCACAACGAACTGCATCTCCTGTTCTTCCTTGACTTCTTTCAGGAGTTCCTTCCCACTTATGAGAAGTATGCTTGTGCTGGCTTCCTCCTTTTCTCTCTTCTCCTCTATTGGCAGCAACATATGCGTCCTACCATTCTTCTCCAATGTATATGTATTCTTCCTTCCATCGTGAATGACATTTCTGTCAAACTGCCATGGTCTTCCCAACAAAATGTGGCATATGTCCATGGGAATTACATCACATAGGATTTCATCTTTATATCCTACTATTTTAATTTCAACCAGGCATTGTTTAGTGATCATTACCTGGTGTCCTTTTTGCAGCCATGAGACTCTGTATGGCCTTGGATGTGCAGTTGTCTTCAACTCCAATTTCTCCACCATCTCAATGGATACTAGGTTGTCAGTACTCCCACTGTCAATGATCACTTTGCATACTTTATCCTTAGTCTTGCAAGCTGTCCTGAAGAGACTGTTTCTCTGCACTGGGTTTTCAATTTCTGCCTCTGGTTTTAAGAGAACTTTTCTCAACATCAGGGATGCTCCATCCTCTGCTCCTTCTGCTTCAACATCTCTTCGCCTCGCTTATGAAATGTGAGCTTCTCCTCCTTCCTTTTTCTTCTCGGGACATTCCCAAGACATGTGCCCTATCTTTCCACAGTTATAGCAACTTACTCCTCCTCTGCCTCTTCCTCTAGAAGAGTTTCTTCCACCATTCTGTCTTCCTCGTGAACTTCCCCCTCGTTCTGAGTGATTGTGTGGTTTCATAGCCTCGTCCTTAGACTGATGTGCTCTATCACGGTTAAATCCCTTGCTTTTGCTTGGGACTGAGCTTTTAACTCTCCCTCGCTGGTTCTGTTTTCTGGCCAGCTTCTCCTCTGCCTTCAGCGCAAACTGATAAGCATCTTCCATAGTCCTCACTGACATCATGCTGAGATCGTCCTGGATCTCATATCTCAAGCCATTTATATATCTGGCGACTTTCTCTTCGTCTCTCTCCCGTTGTCCAGTTCTGATGTTCAGTCGGTAGAATTCCTCGGTGTACTCCTTGACTGTCATCCCTTTCTGTCTCAGGTTCTGTAGCTTCTTGAACAGATTGATCTCGTAGTCTTTGGGTATGAACTTAGCCTTCAGTTTGGCTACCATCTTGTCCCAACTCTCTATCCTCTGTTTGCCTTTACTTCTCCTCTCAGCCTGCAGTTCGTCCCACCACAGTGATGCATGCCCTTTTAACCTGGTGACTGCCTGCTTCACCTTCTTCTCTTCATCGACATCTTCATAGTCGAAGTGTTTGTCCATGGACCTTATCCAGTCCAACAGTTCTTCAGCATCTAGATTTCCCTCGTACATGGGGACCTCTATCTTAGCTCTGCCTCCCAATCTGGCAACTGCTCTCAACAAACGTTCTTCTGTAGCATCTTCTCCTGCAGCTTCTTCAACCTCAACCTCTTCACTTTTTGCATCATTGACATCCCCAACGTCAGGTGCTCTTCTCTGTGCTGCTTCCATTGTTTCCAATCGGGCGCGAAGCTCTTGCATCTCCCTCTCTACAACACGGTTGGCTAAAGGCGGCTCTCGTCTTCTTGGCGGCATTATGTTGACTATCTGTCACACACAGAGTACAACTCCGAGTTCTTTGTCTCCTTCGCCTGAAGTCTACAGATGAAAAACTGAGGCTCTGATACCACCTGATGCAGACCCCCTACCTCAGTAGGGTTCTGCGACCTCTCGATCTCTGGATCGCTCTCTTCCTTGAGCCGAAATGGCTCTTCGGGCTCCTATTGGAACCCTTTGAACGAATCCACAGGTCCCTTCGTCCTCTGGCACAGGTCTTGAGAAAACCTGCGCGCGCCTCCTTTTCGCGTTTTGGGGTTTCGCGATTTCGTGAGTTGGGACCCCATGTCTCCTGACTCCTAGCCTCTCGAACACCCGGACCTTGAAATGTCGAAATCTACCCATGACCACGGTCTGCCTTTCAGGATTTCGGAATTCGCGATTTCGCGATTTCGGCTGTAGACGGTTCTTGGTCCTTCAACCTCCTAGGTCCCGAAATGCCGAAAAGGGCTTAACGGGCTTTGGCTCCTCCCTTAGCCTCCGTCCACGTGACGACCGCTCTGTTTCCACACGCTTAATGCCAAAGCTTTACCGGCTTTCGCGATTCGAGGAATCGCGATGCAAGCGTTCCCCTGTTCTCTCTCTTTCGAAATCCCGGTTCACGAAATGCCGAAATACGTCAAAGCGCTATCGGCTTTTGCGATTCGGGGAATCACGATGCAAGCGTTCCCCCTGTTCTCTGTCTTTCGAAACCCCGGTTGCCGGAATGCCGAAATGTCTTGGTGTTCGTTCTTTCAGGGTTTCGCGATTCGGGGAATCGCGATGCAAGGGTCCCTCCTTTCCCCTTTCGAACCCCCAGTTGCCGAAATGCCGAAATGCAGAGATGCCGAAATGCCGAAATGCCTTGGCGTCCGATCAACGGCTCACAATAGCCCCTGAGATCTACGACCCACGTCCGATCTCGCTATTTCGCTATTTCGCGGTTCGGGGTTTCAGGAGACAAGGACCTCTGTCGTATCCCTGCTCCTTGGAATTCCCGGTTGCCGAAATACTGAAATGTCGAAAGCTCAAGGCGCTTGATCAACAGTTCACAACGCCCTCCAGATCTACGATCAGATCTCTTCCCCGTCACTGACCTTCTTGCAACTCCACTTGATCCAACGACTTGCGGTATTTCACGACTCTCCTCGAGAGTTCTCCATCGTCCGTTTAGATCTTCGAGATCTCCTCTCCCGGATCTACACAGCGTTAAAGCTTGCGCTTCTCCCTCAATTCAGACGGTTTGCGGGATCTTCCGCCGCGATCCAATGCTAGACGACGTTCTTCCTCTTGAGCTTTTACTTGCTTCAGACTTAGAAAATTTTCTAAGTCCTCAAAGACTCTGTCTTCGCTTCTTCCAGGGAGATGGGGTTTTTTGGGTCTCGATAACGCTTCTCTGAAACGTTATTCCTCTTGAGCTTTGCCTTATGTAGGCCTCGAATTCCCACGCACTCCTTGCGTCTAAGGGATTTCGATAACTCGGATCCAAGGGGTTCTCATAGAGAGATTCCTCCTGATCTCCTGGTGTTCTCTCCTCGCTCGATGCACACCTTGCAGAGCTTCAATGAAGAGAAACACTTGAAACTTGAAAACTCACAGTTCCATCCACTTGTTCATGTAAACAGAAATGACAGGAAAATGCACACAGTCCACATGCCATACATTTGGATCAATTTTCCATTCTGTTATATTCACAAGTGCCCAATGGCTACAGAATACATTCAAAATTACAGTAACTCAAAACATTGAGATCTCCTGCTAACTTGCAGTTCTCTCTTACAACTAATTTCTCTCTGTAGTGCAACTCTCTTCTAACTGGGTGTACAAACTTCTACATAACTCAAAATGTTTCTAGGGTTTCCCTTGGCTACTTGCCTACTCTAAGATTCATCCTACGCTATCTTAGTTCAGTCGCATTCCAGAGCCGAAGTGGAAACTCCTGCTCTGTTTACAATTTCAAAACTTGCCACAAAGGGTAAAACTCGGCACCGGTTCAAGCGTGCCTCCAAAGGTGAATTCCGGCGCTGAGTGGAGGCGGATTTCAGAATCGGTTGTAACTGCCCACGTTGAAGTTTTGGAAGAACTCTCACGTGTTGAGTGGTCCCGCCTCTGTGCGCTTGCCAACGATGCTCCTGCATCAACAAGAGAGGGAAGCAACTCATCAAATTTGTCACCTAGCATAGAAGGGTCTATTACTTTTATGGTACTACCTCTCGGTTGCAACTACTTAAGATTTCAAAGACTAGATTTGCTAGCTATTTCCTCACCTTTAGGCGCCTATTGAAGGTGAGACAAGCTTTGGGTGCTATGGTGATGAGTGATGCATGGGATGACTTGAGCACTGATAAAGATGGTGCTAACGTAGTGGACACTGTTCTTGACAATCATTTTTGGTCACATATTAGGTATGTTTTGCAATTCACCAAACCAATTTATAACATGATTAAGTTTGTAGATTCAAATCAACCAATCATCGGGGAGGTGTATGAGCAGATGGACAACATGCTAGGGCAGATTAAGAACATTGTTCAACCTAGACATATGAACTTGTATAATCATATTTGTGTAGAGGTGGAAAAACGGTGGGAAATGCTAAATATTCTGATACATGCCTTAGCATATGTGCTTACACCTAAATACTATCATGTATCATGGCTTTCATCATCAACACTTGGTGGTGGGGTGAAGAAAAAACCACACCAAGATCCAGAGGTTCAGGCTGGTTATATGCAAGCGTTAGACAAATTTGTCCTTGATGAAGAGTTTGATACCATACGAAGACAATTGAGCCACTACATCCTTAACAATGGCGCCTTTGGGACCAACCATGCAATTAGAGATCGAGAGAACTGACTTCTCTCGAGTGGTGGAACATGCATGGCGGTGCTACCCCACAAATACAATATTTGGCAACATGGTGCTTTCACAGGAGGTGAACACTTCTTTCGCAGAGAGGTGTTGGAGCACCCACATTGTCAAAAGAAACATGTTGAATGTAAACCAGTCAGAGAGCTTGGTTTATGTTCATTAGAACTTGCGCTTGTTGTCCCATTACTATGAGTATTGGTTTTGGAGCAATTGGAGAATGCTCTTGTGGATGATGATCATAGTGTTGAGATGCCACCCCCATCCATTGCCATGCTCACCATGTTCAGGATTCCAACTACAACAATAGGGGCTTCATCTTTAGTTTTGCCTTCATCTGCTTCTACACAATTTCGTCTTACTTTGGCTCCAGGACCACTAGTGGAGGCTCACACAATAATTGTGGTGGTGTAAAGAGGAAGGAAAGTAGATAGAATCATAGATATTAGAATAATTATTTCTCCTTTTTCACTACTTTATATGTCATAGATGATAGATTAATAGTATTTAACAACTAGCTCAGTTTAGTGTTTTGGATCTTTTGGTCTTCATACTCTAGTTGCAAATGGCCTATTTTGTAAACATAACTATTTGGTCATGTTGATAGTTGTCAGATAACCTATTTCATTCCATAAGTTAATGGTCTACTTTCTATTATATGGCTTAAAATTTGTATGTTTGTTTGTATTTTTTTTGCTAGAAGCTAGATGGTTGATGGTTGAACGATTAATCATTAATGTACTATGGAAGCCATTTCTATCTTCATAATAATGTAGTATTCATCTACAAGTAGCACAAATATATATGTTTTCATATATTCGACAACTAATTTGACATTCTGCATGTTTTTTTTTAATATAATTGCAATATATATATATATATATATATCACTCTTGGGACGCTCTGCTCCTCCCGAGGTTTTTTGGAAAATGGTGCTCCTAATGCTCCCACTCCCATTTTTTCTCTCGTTCCACTTCGCGGTTTGGCAACCTTGACTCAACGGTATGAATAAATGGTTTGGGCTCACTACAAGTCCTAGGTGATTTTGATGGAAGTGTCTTCCCCTCTGTTGCAACAGATTAGCGAAATGAAATTGCTTATGTTTAGTGCTTTGCCCCTCGAGTGCTATTTTTCCCATTTAAGCGGGTTGCTTGTGTTATGAACTTAACTAACAATCTATTATTATAACAGAGGGAAACTCACAATAGCAATCTAGAAATTCTAATCACCATAGAATGTTTAGCATTTAAATCTAATCATCCATAGTTTGACAACGATTTTTTTTGGAATCATCATAACAACAGTGTTTAGAGCACTGACAACAAAGAGTTCATGAACTATAGCAACAAAAAAATACTAGAGATGTAGCACAAAGAACTTATAAAATAGTATATAATTTCCAAAAAAAGAGGGGCAAAGTTTCATTTTTTTCTTCATTCTAGAAATTAAACCGAAGAGAGATATTTTATTTTCATAAGTGACATGGATAAACTCCATATTTAGAATCTCTTCCTAGAAAAATAGATGAGCACCCTAGCTAGGTACCTCGATGACTCAATAGATGGAGATATTTCCATAGGGACATTGGATGTTCAACCACGTATCAACATTTTTTGATATAATAGAGAAGCCATTACCCCCGTGCTCGATCATAATAGAGGACAATAAAAACAAAGGACACTTTTATGATTTAAGAGGCCCACACTTTGGAGACAAGGAAGGGATCAAGTGTAGGTGATGCTCAACATGGATTGTTGCCCAGTAGTTCGGAAGTTTTTCGAGAGTTTGTGGATATTGGGAATTCTCCCTCAATAATGGGGTTATGAAACAAGCACGTGGATTGTTGTGTTGTGATTGAATTCGAGAGATCCATAATTTGAGAGTTTGGGGAAGTGGAATCCGGGAACTCGTGAATTCAACTTAGGAGCTACACTTTTACATGGGTTATGAAGCAGCTTGATGGAGCCCTATTTAGTCTAGATATTGTTTGTCAAAGAGAACATGAAGAATTTTTTTTATTTGCTAGCGTGTCTGTTACCTCTGGGACTAGCCTGTGGTCTAAGAAACCGCGACCCAGGGGCATCTAAGCCGTCAAAATCACCCAGGGATCGCACCTGACCCAGGCCACATCGACCCTTAACGTGGCTGGATTTTTTTGGGTGTCTCCGCCTGACTAACGCGACTTTCGAAACTTGGCCACCTTACAGAATGAAACCCTCTAAATCCAATCGTGCTAACAGGATTTGACCAAAGAGAATCTAAAGATTAGTTAGCTGGTGTTTTTAATTGTACCGTAAAGCCTTAAGAGGGGTGTTAGAATATAAGGCTTATTTGATGTAATCAAGTCATGTTCATATAAGTGACTAATTAAATGATTGATAGATAATATTTAAATGACGTAGTTAAATTGTACCGGTAGCACAACTACCTAGCCGTTGACATAAACGAGGATGAACCCCATTGTTTCAATTGACTTCATTGTAATAAAAATATATCTTTTGCATGAGTCTATTTAGTCTGTTTTTAATGACGTCTGCAAAGCATTCTTGTTTATTTAGAAAAATAACAAATTCCACTACTAAGATTCAACATTAATCATTTGTTGTTCGACAATAGAGTTTTATGGAACAACAACAAAGATTTATCATCTTAGATGACATAAGATAATTTTAGTAATGTCTAATGAATGACCATAATAACTAGGTCAGTAGGACTCAAAAGTACATCCAATGTAAATACATAGTGGGAGTGCCAAAGCATTTTTGATTGAAACTTAGACAAGAGCAAGAATGGGATGAATATCTAGCTAAAAGAACTACAAAAATACATAATGGAATGCTAATTGCACCTGAACCGCAAGACAAAACATGCACTGCTCCTAAACCAACTAGTTGTGAAGACCACAACGTCCCACACCTTTCCTGAAGCCATCGAGGAAACACCTATTGTCGTATCATGAGAGACTGGGGCTGTCCTCGAGCCTCCCTCACTTACCTCCCCTGGCTTGGTGCGACGAAGTAGGCAATCTCGAATAAGATGGTCCTATGCATGACATGCAAAGTATGCATTTGATAAATTGAGGTACCTCACCTTCTGTTGGCAAAGCCCATCATTGGTGCACACAAATGAAGGGGGTTAGCCTTTGCTTTAATTACACTTCCACATGCACCCCCAGATTATCATAGAATGAACAATCACATTGGTCTTGTAATTATTTGGTTTGAATTAACTCTTTATTTGAAAATTAGGTGGATGATATGGTGGGACCATGATGAAGGGAAACTTGACCAAACAATATGATTAAACGAATGAACAATGTGGAAGTTTAGAGAGTGAATACCACACTTTCTCATCAACCACCATGTTGTTGCCCATAGTCCTGACGACTATCCTGATGTTTCCCTCAAGAGAATATATGACAAGAGGAGGGGGAGAGGCGATGTGCATTGGAGGTTACCCGGGGACATCACAAAAGGAGCTAGTGTGAGAACATGGATTGATGGTTGAGATCAGGTGGAAGAGTAGTTTGTCTATGGAAAAGGGTGTGCCAGAAGGCTTTAGGTGAATGAAAGACAGCTTCAGGAAGCTCGTGTCTCCTTGTGGAATGGAATTCCCATTTTTATGATGGGAGGAGACACCAGAAGCATTCCAAAATTGAGGAACAAAAGGGGGGTTAGTGAAAAGGTGGCATGAATGGTACGAACTAATTCTCCTTTATAGAATAGGAAAGATCCAGGGTTTACAATGCATGTACACTGTCCAAGTAAGGCATCTAGTTTGACTATCAAACCCAATCCCTACCTAGAATAGTGTGCCCAGCTTGCATGGGAAACTTGCTAGATTAGCGTGCCCACTGGAGAAGAGTAAATGCATGCATGCATGCCTATTCTATCCATGCACTTTTCGAAGTTTGAATTAACCTCAAAGGTTGGGGCCTTTTCCTAAATCTGGAAAAGCCAAAACAAGTACAGCTACCTTCTAATTAAAGCAAATGCTAAATCTGGAATAGTCTAATAACAACAAAACACTAAAAACTTGAAATGAGTAAGGTTGGTGCATGTATGCTGTAGGCATGCATATGCACCCACTATCATTGTAGTGTTTCAACTTGCACCTCCTCAACACGAATGTGCCCATCGGCTAGTGTGCTTCTCTCTATTGCACATAGGTTCCAAGGTACCATTGCTGCTGTTGTATCTGTTTCTGCAGAGCTTGCTGTGGATGAATCTGCTGCTTCAGATCCCACTCATTATGCTGTGCCACAACACTGCCATCACTACTGTGCTTCCTCCTTTATCATAATTGTAACTACACTGCTGAACTCACCATGCTAAAGGAGAAACACCTTCTGAACAACAGGGAAACTCTAACACCCCCTCTCTGTGAGGAAGACGTAAATCAAGACCACTACTTCCTTTTGTACTCTGAAATCTCTTCAGTACAAGGAAATAATGCAGCAGACAAAAGTCCTTTATGTGAACCTCACGGGCCAATATCTTCAATCTGCAATCATGGGTATCTTGTTCATGCACCTTAAAAACTACAGCAACTAAAGCACAAGTCTCAAAAAGGTTAACTCCCTCTTTTTGAGAGAGTCCTCTGCCACCAAATCTGTCATGGTACCCTTCAATACTCAAATTCACTGCATGCATGGAATCAATCACCGATTCCACACAGACCTGCTAGCTAGTAGAAGTCTTGAACATTCACAACTATCTTTGATGCACCAAGAAAATAACCAAGAAAGTGAGAGATCCAAGAATTGACATCAAAACCTTTAATAGGTAGATCTTCATTAAATTGTATTCTCAAAATGATATCCAACAACAACAACAAATTGGATTGAGAGGAGAACCTTTATTTATAGATGAGGCTTTTACATCCTTCTCATCCTTCATTATTTTCTATCTCCCTAAAATTAGCCTAGGAGACTCACAATAACTGACTTGTCATCCACACAAAGGAGACTAAGTCAAAACAATTAATACATGCCACATGTACCATAAAACCCTCATGAGAAGGGGATATCCCACTAAAGGAGGGGTCGATTTGATGTAGATGCTCAATGTTCCCTTGAAGAAGCGTAGTCCAAGCCTCAAAACATGGTGTAGTAGCATCCCAAGCAAGCAAAGTGCCAATGTCTAGCCTCCTTATGTGGAACGACCTCATGAAATGAGTGAGTGAGGCCCCCAGAGGTGGAAGGCTCCTCAAATAATGCAGATTAACATTCAAAATGGGTCATAAAATCCCCAACAACTAGTATGATGTCCAAAAGAGTGGGTCGGCCCTCAAATCATGCATAAAATAGGTCAAAAATGACTAAACGAGAGAGCGCTCTAGGATACTCAATGTGGCAAGTGTAGAGAATGTCCATGCATGCATAAATAGCCCATCTGTGCCTCAGAGGATGTGACTTGTGCCTTGGGATATGTGTACCGCCTGGAGAACTATGAGAGTGCCTCGTGAAACTAAGTGAGCATATGTATTCTTCTCCACTATCATATCTAAGCACTTGGCTCTTCTTCCCTGTCCATTTTTCAATCAAGGCTTTTAACTCTTTACACTTAAAGAACACTTCATCCATAGTCTTCATAAAATAAAATTCAAGTTTTTGCGAGAGGAATCATCAACGAAAGAAACATAATACAAACTACCTGTCAATGATGAAGAACACATAGGCTTGCACACATCCGAATGGAACCCTTGAACCCTTGTTGAGTTCACATCCATTGCACTCCCTGATTTGCTCTACCTTGAAGTTTGGAAATCCCATCACCATATTCTTCAAGAGTGGAAGAGCTCCACAGTGCAAGTGACCAAGGCGCTTGTTGCCATCCTTATACACACTTGCAAGCGTGGACTAAGTCTCGGTCCACTTAGTGTGTCCTCGGAGACACAATGTCTAAGTTCAAGCCCATTGTCACCTCGACTTGAACTTCTTCCGTCCAGGCTTACTCCTAGGGAAGCCAAGGGGGGTAGACCCTAGTTACTATATGAGTTAAAAAGATTAATTCTAGGAGTTAATTTTAATTGTTAGAAGGTTGGGGGCAATCTAGCCTATATGAGAGTCAACAATGCAAATGCAAACTTTTAATGCAAAAGCAGACCTTTCCCTAAGTCAACTAAGACTAGTGCCTAAGGTTGGGTAATGGGGTCAACTAGGTTAAAGGGATTATGCTTTACACAAGATTACAATTAGATTACAAAAGAAACTTTACAATTAGATTACAATTATCTTACAATTAGATTACAATTATCTACAAAGTTAAAGAATCTAAAGAATAACTAAGAGATACAACAATGATACAAAAGACATACAAGGCAATACAACAAAGTAATTAACTTGCAACTAACTTGAAAGGAATTTGAATGTTCAGGTAAAGAAAGATACTCAAAGGGAAAGTACTAGACAACACATCAAGCCAACTATCCCAAACAAAGAGTGCCTCCAAAGGATGCGCAACTCAAAGGGGATGTTTCACCTACATTCACAACAAACAATGAAGATGCCTCCAAAGGATGCGCAACTTCAAGGGAGGGAACCAAGCACACCAAACACTACTTAAAGTCAAAATTAAAGCGTTGAAATGAGGCCTCCAATGGCTAATGCGCAACTTTAGTTCTCTTAGTCAAACCCACAAGATGCTTAAAGTAAAACTTGCATGTGATGTAAAAGTAAAGTGCTTGCAAAGTAACTTAAGCATAAACCATAAAGATAGATTGTAGATTGCCCAAGGTTAAAGTGAATTAAATTAGGATTGCTTAATTTATTAATATGAAGTGTGAATCCTTGACTAAGTGACAACCCAAGAACTCTCTCCGCTTATACCAAAAAGACTGCTTGGTGCTCAAGAAGTGAGGCAAACAAGGCCACACCCTTGCTCCACAGGTCAATTCGAGAACAAAAGTACTCCACAAGGGGGACACTTGAGACCATCCCTGATCTAGCACCCCATGCTTCTTCCTTAGGTTTCTTTTTTGATGGCAAAGTTGAAACAGTTGAAGGTTATTGTAATGTCCCCACTTTGAGACATCAGGGTATTACACAGTGTTATGATGACCAGGGTAGCCAGTTGGAGATTATAGCGAGTACAGGAGCTATTGAGGGATATTTTGGGGTCCTGCTTGCATTGCTCATCCTATTTCATCATTATGATCCATTCCGCACAGGTTGGCTTTGGTTCCGTTGCATTCCGACGATTTCCATGATTTTGAGTATTTTGAGCTATAGGTTAATTAAATTCATTGAAGAGGTCATTTTGGGCACATTACTTGGAGGAACCTCTCAGTGTAATAGCTCATTGAAATCGGGAGGAACAACACTACAAGATAGGATGATGAGAAGTGACTTTCAATGGCCAGGGAAGCCACAAGGAGAGATAAGGCACTTTTCAGAGGTAAAAAGGTTAATTAATTAATTAA
>SNQJ01S0008630.1:22072-33163 GCA_010110895.2 Picea sitchensis | reverse complement strand
ATAACCACCTTAATTACATTCAGGGGCCTCTTTAATATCTGTTGGGGCCAACTTCTTATTCTGCCTATTATAATTAACATTTGATCAATCCGCAAAAGGGGATTTGGTCCTATTACAATAGTCGACAAGATCAATCCACAATGGGGATTGATCCAATGAATAATATATCAAATAATAATAAGAATACTCTTTGTAGTTACATTATTTCAACATTTCTAGGGTAGGTAGAGGAGTGTACAATGCCTACTTCTTAATGGCAAGTTTAACAATGGCATAGGCAATGCATGATCTGATATACCTATTGATGTCTTGTTAGAGTTTTGGCCAGTAGAAATACTTATGTAGTACTGCTATTGTCTTCTTGACATTGAAATGCCCTGCCACTTGATTGCAATGTGCCTCTCAAATTAGCTTCTCACGTTGGCTTGAAGGAACTAAAAAATGGCTCAAATGGCATAGAAGTGAATCCTAGAGTTGAAAGTCTGAACTTGTTTACTTGCACCCAATGTCTGATATGTAGCAACAAAGATAGGGTTGTTGTCATACAATTAGGGCCATCCGAAGGTCTTGTGCCCACAAGAGTTAAGAATTGTGGTTAGTGCCACAACTAGAGGATGGCTAAGGCAATGTGCAACTCGGTTTATGATGCTCTTCTTGTACTTAAGGTTCAAGTGGAATTGTTGTAGGTATGCAAACCACTTTTGATGGCGGTTGTTCTATAACTTTCCCTACGTTTGGATGAATTGTAAGGGCTTGTGATTAGTGTGGATAATTCTTTCCTTTACCAGAATATAATGCTTCCACTATCGGCATGCCTGCACCATGGAGTACATCTCCTTGTCGTAGGTGGGATACATGTGAACAACATTAGTGAGTGTCTTGTTGTGTTAGGCCATCAAATGTCCATGTTGAGTGAGGATTGGACTAATAGCATAGTCGAAGGCATTTGTCTCAATCTCAAATGGCCCAGTTAGGTGAATGGTTGAGATGATATCACCTAATTGGGCTTTTTTTGTGACTTAGTCCAGGAAAACCTGGCTTGGCTCCACACTTGGTCACTTGGCTTAAGGGCCAAGCGATATCAGAGAACCTCAACATGAACCTATGGTAGAAGTTGACAAGGCCCAAGAAGCTGCGGGGCTTTGTTAGAGTCGTCGGGGCCGACCAATCGTGAATGACTTGGACCTTGGCTGGGTCCACATGCACCCCATGCTCATCCACGTTTTATCCCAAATATTGATTTTTTTGCATGTCGAATGACCATTTCTCTAGATTGGCATGTAACTTTGAGTTGCCACATGGTGCTTAGGATCTGTTGAATGTGTTGCAAATGTTTTTCCCAAGTTTTGCTGATGATGAGTATGTCATCCAAATATATGACCATAAAAGTGTTTTGTGAGCGATAGCAATATATCATCCATCATCCTCATGAACGTTATTGGAACATTAGTCAAGCCAAAAGGCATGGCCAACCACTCAAAAAGGCCTTCTTTAGACTTGAAGGTTGTCTTCCATACATAAATTTGCTCAATTGGGACCTCGTGGTAACCTAACTTCAGATCAATGTTACTGAAGAACTTGGCACCCTTAAGTTGATCAAGAATAATTGTCAATTTGGGGGATTGGGTATTGGTTTTTGACGGTGATTTTGTTTAGGGCTCTATAATCAATACAGAGTTTCCATGTCCCATCCTTCTTCTGTACCAACAAATTTGGGCTCCCACAAGGTGAGGAGCTCGATTGAGTGGCCCTTTTGGATGAGCTCTTGAATTCGATGTTTTATTTTTTCATTCATTAGAAGAGAGCATTTGGACTCTAAATATTGGGCTATTAGGTAAAGAGGCACTAGGTATTAAATCAATTGAATGTTTTTCTTGGCAATGCAGAGACACCCTTGTAAGTGAAGCAAAGATATCTCTGTATTCCTCAACAATCTTGTCAACTTGCTTCTGCTATGTATAGAGGCCTCGTGTCGACGTTGTGGCCGTTGCAATTAACTTCCATTCACCTTCCAACAGAACCATGAAGAGAACACATTTCCCAATATGAGACTTTACCTTTAAACACTACTTTACCAAGATAAAGGAAACTGCACTAGTCGAAACTACCTTTGGTACCCTGTAGAGTCGGCCTCCCAAAGTAACAAGGACACTATGGGGTATGGATTCATAAACAACTTGACGTTTCCACACATATGGTTGTCTTAAAAGAAAATCACAAATTTCAAGTGGGGCAACATCACACAACACCTCATCTATGAAGGGATTGATGTTGTAGGACATATGACATTCATGAATAACATGGATGTCTCATTCCTAGCTTAACCAATTGATTGTGTATGGTTTGGAGTGTGGCATTGTTGACAACTTCAATTTTTTGATGACCTCAACCGAGACTGAGTTCTTCTAGCTATCACTGTCAACAATGAAATGTAGCAGAGTCCCTTCACCAACATTTGTGAGCGCTCCCCTTCCTTAGGCTCCTCAGGCTCTTTTGGTTGGATCTTTGTATTTGCGATGGTAGCATTGGGTTCTGCATCAATGCTCCACTTTCACTTAGCTGGCTCCAAATGAGAGTTTGAGCTAGAGTCCAACTCCGAGGCTTTTAGCTTAACCAACAATCACTGTTTTGAGTGACGTTCATCAATGTTGTGCTAGGGATTTTTATGGAACTCACACCACTTTACAATGTCCTTGTTCGACTTATCGTTACCCTTCTTTGCTTGTGGCCTGGATTGGTTATCTTGAGGTTGGATATCTTTGCTTTGTCCCTTGTTCTGTGGGTTAGGGCCACCTCTACCATGCTTCTGCTACAATGGATTTGTAGACCTAAAATCTCGCTTATTCTTCTTCTTAAATTTTTGGTTGATTTTGACAACATATCGATAAGCGGTTCCCAGTGAGGAGATGTGCAAGAACTCCATCTCTGTTTGGATGTACCTGTGTAGGCCACTACGATACTTCGAAACTAGGTGTCGCTTGGAGTCTCTGATACCTAGCTTTGAGCACAAGGTATGCAAGATATTCGTGTACTCCAACACCATTTGGATTCTTTCATGACACAGAGTTGTCCATCTTGTGTAATGATCATCATTGTTTCCAATAGGGTAGAATTTTTACTCGAGGGCATAAAGAAAAACTGCCCAAGTGGGTTCCATCCTAAATGTTGTAGATACATCTTTGGCATGTCTCTCTTAGTAACTCTCCCACCAATCTTTGACATGGGGAAGGGACTTAAGGAGTGCGAGGGTGATATTTTCGATGTTGGAAAGTTTTTGAACTGTTAAATTTAAGCAGTTGCAAGAGCCATTCTCCGGGAGGATGGCATAAGACCCTAGTTGAGATCCAGGGCCCCCAGTACACTCCTAGGGTTCTTGGTCTGGGACCAAGCAGTTAGAGCCATGGAAAAAGACCCTAGTGAGGGCCCCCAGTATATTGCTGGGGTTCTTGGTCAAGGACCAAGCAGTAAGTCCCTAGATGTGTTCTAGGGTCCCTAGATGTGTTCCAGGGAATCCTTGCTCGGTGCTTGGATTGATCCTTGGTCGTGTACCTTGGTGGATAAGACCCTACTGGTGATCTAGGGTCCCCAGATGTGTTCTGTGGTATCTTGGTCTAGGACCAGGTGGTTCTTGGTTAAATGCCAAGATGAGATGATGTGTGATCTTCTTCTCTCCCAGGATGGTCCATGTGACCTAGGAACAGTTAAGAAGAAGGACATGATCACATCGGTGACATTCCTCTTATGCTGGGATGATAAAAGATTATAAGTTATGATGAGACTTATGTGGACATCTTTCCATTGAAGAAGACCCCCTTTGACTTTGTCTTATTGCCTCCCCTTGCTTGGGTCACATCCTTCTTAATATTAGTATGGTGTTGGTCTTTTTGTTTTTATTGGGCAAAGGAAGTTCAATGTGAAGGTAGAATTGGGTGATGATGGCACCTATGACATCAAAGGATTTGGATCAACATCTTTTCAGCTTCAGACAGGTAATGTATTTCATATCGATAAAATTCTTTATGTTCCTGGATTAAAGAAAAATCTTATCTCAGTTGTAGTTCTAGAAAGAAAAGGGTACTCAGTAGCCTTCTCCAAAGGAAAGGCTTTTATGTCGCCCTCAAATGGAAGTATGAGCTCGCCCATGAGAATCGGAACTCAAGAGGGTGGACTTTACAAAGTCTCTGGTCAAGTTATTCAAGCATTAGCTCATGAGATGATCAACCCCTGCGAACTATGGCACAAAAGGTTTGGACATCTCAACTACAATGCTCTCCCAAGTTCCGGGATTAAAAGGGAGTTGACTGTGCCTTATAATCCTTAGTAGAATGGGGTTGCAGAAAGAAAGAACAAGACAATTTGTGAAGCAGCCAGAGCCATGATGTATGATCATAATCTTCCGTTGTCTCTTTGGGTCGAAGCTACAAGCATTGCAGTCTATATTTAGAACATGTGTCCTCATAAAGCCCTAGAAGAGAAAACTCCAAAAGAAGTATTCACCGGTAAGAAGCCTTCAGTTGACCATTTGAGAATCTTTGGCAGTTCTTTCTACATTCATGTACCAAAAGAAAAAAGAACTAAGTTAGAGCCCTCTGGAAAGAAAGGCACTTTTGTGGGATACAGTGAGACCTCAAAAGCATATAGAATCTATGTACCAGGGCAAAAGTTCATAGAGGTTAGTAGAGATGTGACCTTCCATGAGGAAGCAACTTTTCGTCATTCCAGAGAACTTCCATGTGATACGGAGGAGCAGGAAGCTCCATCTCCAGAACTTTCAGATTTACCACTTTCAGATGGGCAGAGGGAGGAGGCCAGAGAGCCTTTAGTGGATCCCATAAGGGATTATGTTGAGTTTCCCTTAGAGAAACCTCCTGTAAAAAGGAAGCCAACTTGGTGCCGTGAAATTTTAAAGGAAGCAGAAAAACATGCAACACCTAAAGGTACCTTCAGAGAAAGCAAGAAACCAGATAAATACTCAGGTCTGATAGCACAGTTGAATCTTGTGATTGACTCAGAACCTTCCACTTTTGAAGAGGCTGCCAAACATAAAGTGTGGAAGGATGCCATGATAGAAGAGTACGAGTCAATATTGAATAATGATGTATGGGAAGTGGTCCCAAGACCTCAAAGCAAATCAGTAGTAACCTCTAAATGGCTTTACAAAATAAAGCATGCAACAGATGGCAGTTTTGAAAAATTCAAAGCTAGATTTGTGGCTCGTGGCTTCTCTCAGAAAGAAGGAATTGATTATGACGAGATCTTTGCTTCTGTTGCCAGGTATACGTCTATCAGAATAATCATCTCTCTTGCTTCAATTTTTTATTGGAAACTTCACCAAATGGATGTTAAGACTGCTTTTCGTAATGGTGAAGTTGAGTAAGAAGTTTATATCGAGCAACCTGAGGGCTTTGTGATCCATGGGAAAAAATCCCATGTCTGCAAACTCAAGAAAGCCCTGTACGGATTGAAACAAGCTCCGAGAGCTTGGTATGGAAGAATTGACAGTTTTCTTCAGAGTCTTGGGTTCTCCAAGAGTATAACAGATCCTAATCTTTATATAAAGATTGTTAAGAATCATCCTGTTATCTTGGTCTTATATGTGGATGATGTGTTCCTTACTGGAGAGGAACATCTAATAGCTTAGACTAAGAGAGAGTTATCAACATAATTTGAAATGAAGGACTTGGGTCTTATGCATTAGTTTCTTGGCTTAGAGGTGTGGCAGAAACCTGGTGAGATCTTTCTCTCACAAAGTAGGTATGTAGTTGATGTGCTTCGCAGATTTGGGATGTTGGACTGTAAGCCCATGACCACACCTATGATTTCTAACCTGAAGATGTTACACGATCAAGCTACATGTTCAGATCCAGAAGACCCTACCGTATATCGTCAGATTATTGGGTCCTTGATGTATCTAGTACATACTAGACCGGACATTTGTTACGCAGTGAATGCCCTCAGTGGGTTCATGTGTGAACTGAAACATATTCATATGGTTGCTGTTAAGCATGTTCTCAGATATGTCTGAGGGACTATAGCCTATGGGCTCAGATACACTTTCAGTGGAGGGGTAATGCTTCATGGATTTACAGATTCAGATTTGATGGGCAGTACAGTGGACCGGAAGAGTACTTCCGAATATTGTTTCAGTTTGGGTTCAACTATGATCTACTGGTCCGACAGGAAACATGGCTCCATAGCCCAAAGCACTGCAGAGGCAGAATATATTGTTGCAAGTGCTGCTAGTAGAGAAGCAGTGTGGCTCAAAAAGCTACTCAGATTTGTTCAATGTTGAGCTGGAACCCACAATAATTCATTGTGATAACCAGAGCTGTATAAAGCTCTCCGAGAATCCCGTGTTTCATGCCAGATCGAAACACGTTGAGATGAGATATCACTATGTTCGAGACATGGTGTAGAAGAACATTCTTAGTATTCAGTATGCTTCGATGGCGGAACAAACTGCAGATATTTTGACCAAGCCTCTGTCATTGACAAAGTTTGTGTACTTTCGAGACAAGCTTGGTGTTGCTGAGAATGCCTCTCTTGCTGAGAGGGAGTGTTAAATTTAAGCAGCTGCAATAGCCATTCTTCGGGAGGATGGCATAAGACCCTAACTGAGATCTAGGGCCCCTAGTACACTCCTAGGGTTCTTGGTCTGGGACCAAGCAGTTAGAACCATGGCAAAAGACCCTAGTGAGGGCCCCCAGTATATTGTTGGGGTTCTTGGTCAAGGACCAAGCAATAAGTACCTAGATGTGTTCTAGGGCCCCTGGATGTGTTCCAGGGAATCCTTGCTCGGTGCTTGGATTGATCCTTGGTTGTGTACCTTGGTGGATAAGACCCTACTGGTGATCTAGGGCCCCCAGATGTGTTCTAGGGTATCCTGGTCTAGGACCAGGTGGTTCTTGGTTAAATGCCAAGACGAGATGATGTATGATCTTCTTCTCTCCCGAGATGGTCCATGAGACCTAGGAATAGTTAAGAAGAAGGACATGATCACATTGGTGACATTCCTCTCACGTTGGGATGATAAAAGATTATAAGTTATCATGAGACTTATGTGGACATCTTGCCATTGAAGAAGACCCCCTTTAACTTTGTCTTGTTGCCTCCCCTTGCTTGGGCCACGTCTTTCTTAATGTTAGTAAGGTGTTGGTCGTTTCTAGCCACTTTGACTCGTTGACTTTATAACTAATATTTTTATTAATTAAAATATTAATTATTTTTATTAATTAAAATATTAATTATTTTTATTTTTGTTTTTATTGGGTTTTAATTAACCCTAATCCCCTTCCTAAACTATAAAAAGAACATCCCCATCACTTTTTCACTCACTCATTCTTCCTCCCACACTTCTCTTGGTCTGTTTTTGCTGCGGCTCTCTTGTTTAGTTTGGTCTTTTGGCTGTGGCTTCCTTGGAAGTTTCTTCTCTTGCTGTTTTGAAGTGCGGCTTCCTTGGGTTTTCTCCCTCTTGCTGGTTGGGAGCCTTCTTTCTGGTGTTTGGCCTCTCTCTTGCTGTGTTAAGGTGGTGCGGCCCTCTCTCTTGCTAGGTTAAGGTGTCACAGCCCCCTCCTAGCCCTTTTCCAGCATGCTGCTGCTCCTCCTAGGCTGTCGCTAGCTCTCTTTTAGGCTGTCGCTGGTACTTGTGTGTTGCCACTATCACCTGTTTATGCTACCTAGTTACAGCCTTTAGGGCTTGGTGGGACAACCCTAATAACTGCTATCTAAGTCTGCCCTATTTGGTGTAGCAGTTCTATATGCTGGACAGATTTTTGAGTAGGGCTGTTAGGGGTTTTTCTTTTAGCCTCTAAATTTGTTTTTGGGGTTTTTATATCAGTCTTACTTATGCTGATTGGTCTTTGAGTTCTTGGCAAAATTGTTCACATAGATCATGATGGAGATCTACCCTTGAGGGTTTGATCCATGACCATTATGGCTTTTACTGAGCATCAAGAAAAGAGGACAACAACAAGCTTCTAGGTAAACTTGTTCGTTGCTTTTTGATCAAGGTAATGTTTAGTTTCTTGCTTTGCTAATTATCAGATCTATTTATGTTCAGAATTATTTTATTGTTAATGATCAGATTTGTTCATGTTCAGACCTAGCTTAGAATTGTTTTTTACATGTTCAGATCTATTGTACTATTTCTGTGTTTGATCTACTTCAGAAAATTTGTTTTAGTTGCTGATCTATATCTACTGTAGTGGATAATTTTAAAATAATATTTCTGTTCTAGTTTTCCCTTAAATTCTAACATGAACAAAGTAATAACCCTCTAATAAATGTAACCATTTCTCCAAAGCATCCGCATCTATTTGGCCTTAAAATAAAGGAACGTTAAAGTTAACTTGTATCGGGAAGGGTGTCACACCTCCAAAATGGCTTCTTGTTGAAGGTGTCTTTGTTTCCATTAGTAGTCGTGGAAGGATTTGGGCGAAATTATCCATCATCTTGCTCCTCTGTTGTGCGAGGGCTTCCTTGAGCAACAACTTGATAGGATCTCCTGCTCTCTTATCTCTCTTTTCATCCACCATGGGAGGCCACTTGGGTTGGCGAGAGTGGTCTTCCCAAGCGAAATTAGTTTGAGACCCAACTCTTTATACCCTGACCTTGTTGGGGACATGCACTAAGGAACAACAAAGAGAAGATTGCTCTGATAACACCGATCCAGATTATATAGAGAACAAAATGGAAGGCAAAAATATGAATGGAAACACACACAGAGATATTGTAGAGAGCATAATAATATAGTGAAAACCACAATCTATTAATAAATGAAATAGGAAAAGATGATAAATTGCAAAGCAATACGAACTAGCTAGAATGGTGGTAGCTTATCTCTGAAGAGAGAGAGGTGTCAACTATGCTCATTTGCAAGAAGACCATTACAAGAGGTCGAAATGGCCTTTTTAACATAAAGTACTAAACCCTTAGAAGCAAAAACACTTAAGATCCAAAACCCTAACCCTAGTGTAAAAAGGAATGTAGGCCCCAAGGATATCTCGTTGGGGTGAATGATATCCCGTTGGAAATATCTTGATGAGAAGAGCAATTTCAGTGAAGGCTTAGGTAAGCCTATGATAACCCTAAGTTGTTCGGTGAAGGCTTAGGTAAGTTTATGACAACCCCTAGTTGTCGCATTGCCAAAAAAACACTGTTTGGGGCCTAAAAAATGCACCAGAAGTTTAGGACTTGAAAAACTACAGAAAAATTGCGAAGCTAGGGAATTGTTCCAAGTTGGTGGAAAAGGTGGGTGGTCGCCAATCTCCACTTCGATCGGATTGACACCATGGATCAGTGGATGGTGAGGCTCATAGGCTTGTCATGGAGGAACCACCTGAGTGGTTGGAGGAGGATGTCGATGCATCAGAGTAGGTGGGGAGGGAGGGGAGGAATAGAAGGAGGATGTTCCACTTCCAGAGCAAACAAATTTGGAGGAGGAGATTGAGAGTGCGCCACTACCTTCACAGACACAGGAAACTAGCAGAATACGTTTCATCTCCACTTTGGCTTCCACCTCAACCTAGTGTTTACAAAGGAAGAGCGATTAACTTCACTTGTAAAAGGGTGGGAGGGCTTCGACGATTCCATAATGTAATTATCATTGTAGAATCTAGATGACTCATGATGATAAATATTGAGATACATTTATTATTTTTTTGATGTGATTTTACATCAACTTGTTGCGACAATTATTAGGATTCAATATCGATGTGTGATGTATCACCTGACATCCTATACATTTTATGTATCAATTTTATTTCCATATTTATGTGCTAATGTGTTTGTGTGATGTTGTTGTTGCTTTAGATGTTTCAAAAAATGAAAAAAATGAAAAAAATGAATATTTTTGTATTTTTAAAAGATTGACGCTATTTTCCGATATTTCCTTGATATTGTCGATAGGTTATATTCTAGACCCTTGGTGGTATATTCATTGACACTACATTTACCACATTGATCTTTAGTATGTAATCTCTTCATAACACTATTTTTTTTTTAAGAATGTCTTATATTTACAAAAAAAAAAATTACAATAAAAAAAGCAAAATGCAGAAGGGTATATACAATGAGCTTCATAACCTCTTCCTAAGACCTAGTAGAGAAGAAATAAAAGCAAAGTATTCAATGCGATCCATAGATTGTGCATCATTGTGTTGATGAATGCAGCTATGGGAGACATCCTCCAGCTTACAAACCTGTGAGATGTGGAACATAGCAGCTATGTGAGTCTTTCTCTTAGCTTACAAACCTGAGAGAAAGCCCCTAAGAAGGGTACGTGGTTCCTGCCTGAGACAGAGCTAGGAACATAGAGATGACCTCCTCCATGACATGAGTGATAAGAACTCTAGATGATTATCTGGTGGAAAAACGATCTGTTGAGTTAGGACGTGCCTGTGGCTGAGCACAAGGTGAACGTGTGAAATCCCAAAAAAGTGTTGGGCACATCGTCATGTGAACAAAAATGGAGATGATGTGATAGCCTCCTTTGAGTAACAGAGTTGACGAGAAGACTCAAGATGATTCTCCTGTCGGTGGCAGTGGGAAAGCAGATCTGTAGAGTGGATGTGCCTATGGACGAGCACAGGTGAACGTGTGAAAACCTGGTTCTTCTGTGTAATGCAGTGAATCAGAGCTATGACATCCCTATGGATGTGCCCCTAGTGGATGAGCACTATTGGGTGTATCAGATCCTTTGCTATATACTGTTCAAGAGTCAGACCTACCTGTAACCCTAATTGTCATGTAAAGGGTACAGGTCGACCCCACCTTAATATGTCTAATAATAAATGTAAAAGATAATTAATGTTAACATTAATATTAACATTAATTATTATAATAATAATAAATTATATAGTGACGTAGAGAGGTCGGCCCTATTGAGCCAATAAGACACCTTTGTTGATTGAACAAGTCTAATATAAGTAAGAGGTGATTCTCCATTGTAGAATCATATCTTTCTCATGAGTTTGGAAATTTCAGCAAACACTTCTATTTGGCAAAAGGTGCGCACCTCTCTTGGGCGCTAGTCTTCTAGGGCTTAAGCACCCTCTTGTGTGCTAAGTCATTCTTGGTGGTGAAAGGTCTTTC
>SNQJ01S0008630.1:6282-17393 GCA_010110895.2 Picea sitchensis | reverse complement strand
GCTTAGGTCAATCCTGCTCTCGGTACTCCATGTCTAGGACCTGTGGGCCTCGAGACATGATCTCCTAGTTATCCCTAGAAATTGGGGATAACAGGGTGGAAGGGTTGCCGCTCTCATGCTTATTAGTTTGGGTTGCTTGTCCTTGACCGCCTTTTTATTATGGAGTTGAGGAGCCTTATTGTGGAGTCTGAGTTATTTAAAATGAATATTGGTATGCGTGGGCCTTTTTGAAGAGATTGGGGGTGGAGTTTTTGTCTCCTGCTTCTCTAGTATGACTTCCATCATTTGTATCTGGTTCTTCATCAGAGACATTCGTTATCCTTGTTCTTCAATGTGAGATGGGTGTCCACTGATGCAGAGGAGAAATGGGTGCAGCAGCTTCATAGTGCGTGATCTGTTCAGCTTTCTTACAAGGTGAGCATTTTTGCTTGGTGAGGATCAGTAGGCCAAGAGTGGGCTTTTTCTGACATTCTATGTCTAGTTTGTCACTGCTTGGAGACCATGAAGCATATTTTCTGGGATTGTCTGTTTGCCAAGCGTTACTGGAGATAATTTGAGGATCAGTATTCAGCTCTTCTTTAGGGCAGGTTTGTTTAGAGATTGACATTTTCTTGTTTGTATTGCTTTCTCTGGGATATGGCAGTGTGTGCAGATTTTAACATTATTCGTTCTTTGGAAAGTCAGGTGTAAGTCTGTTCTTGAGAATGAGACTAGCTCATTGTCTGCTTTTTGCTCTTTGTGGTGGGATGAGATACGGCATCAGTTCCTGGCTAAGGTTACTTTGTTGATCAAAGATGCCTAATCTCTTGAACCCACAGCTTATTCTGATTTTATTTCTGCTTTCATAGCTTTACGGAAGAGGTTATGAAGTCCATTGTATATTCCCTTCCAATTTTTGCATTGCTGTTTGTAAATTTCTGTCTATAAATGTAAGATGTAATTAAAAAAAAGATTGGTTTTCATTAGTTTCAGTGATAGAAATTAGTTCCAGTGATGCAAATTAGTTCCAGTCAGGGGTTAGGATTACATGATAGATGAATGCCACAACAGAGGTCTCTGTGCCTATTATTCCCAGGACTTCCTGCTTAGAAGTGTTGAGTGCAATCCAAAGGAATCCTGTGAGTGATTGTGTGCACTTTTCTGTAATTATTTGGTCATGTAATGTGATACTTCAGTCTCTATGGTAGCAGTATTATTATTCCCAGGACCTCCTGATTACATGTGTTGAGCTGCAATCCAGAGGAATCCTGTGAGTGATTATGTGCACTTTTCTGTGTATGACTGAATGTTAGTTTTGTGAGTACTTTTTCCTTTTATGATCATTTTCTTTAGTTAGTGGAAGATATTTTCATCTTCTTCATACAAACAGTTGCTATTGTCATGTTGTGATTACCTAAGAATTGTTATGTTGTGATTGCCTCATTTTAGGTGTCTTCCATTCGGGAAAGTAGATCAGATGATAAAAGATTTTCTGTCTTCACTGGTACAAAGAGACTTCATTTGCGAGCTGAATCCAGAGAAGACCGGGCTGCATGGATTGAAGCATTGCAGGCTGCAAAGGACCTATTTCCTCACATTTCAATAAATGACCTTATGTCACCTATAGAGAACATCACTGTTTCAACAGAGAAGCTTAGATGCCGCTTGTTGGAGGCCGGGTTGAGTGAAGCAGCAATCCAGGAAAGTGAGCAGATTATGATGGCGGAGTTCTCTGTTTTGCAAAACCAATTGAATCTTCTTCAGCAAAAGCAATTTCGTTTGCTTGAAACTTTGAGGCAACTAGAGGTATAATTTAGTAATTTACTTACAATCTGTAATTTATTTTGGTAGGATTTACAATGATGATTGATATAAATTTGTTGATTTATTCTCAAACGAATGCTTTGGTTCATCATTAAAAGAAACATTGTTAGGAATATTAGACACCTGAATAGGGCATAAGCTGTAATGTATCTTAAATATTGTTGCATCTCATAGTTATTATTAACAATATTAGTTAACTATTGAATGGATATAATTGAAAAGTTGTGTTTGTCAATGAAGAGGCATATGGATAATATAAGTATACCTCTAATCATTATAATATATCAGCTCCTATCTTATCATCACTATTTTATTATTAGAATGCTATTAGGACAATGTACTAAAAGGTCACCAACGTTATGAATGAGCCAAAATAACTAGAAAGCTTATTCCAAGTGGACTTAATGCTATCATCCATTGTTTTCCAATTGTTTCTCATTCCTCATTTCAAATTTTTATACTTATAAAAACTTAGAAGAGTACTTAGGAAATGACAGTACTAGATCTGAACTCATAACCTCTCAATAGAATTCTTAAAAACAGATTCTTTTGCACGATCATGTTGAAACTGAACCATAAAAAATTATACAACTGTGAAGATTTGTTCAAGAAACAGCTAAGTACTGATTAACAGTTCTAACAATAGTTTGCCCCTCTAGGAGATTAGAATAACTGAAATAATTACAGAAAAAAAGACTGGCTGACTGCAAACAGGAAGGAGTGACAAAGCACGCATATGTTAAGGGAGCTTCCCTTGGATGGCTTTAGTTGGAGATGGTGTGAGGCTTGACACAACATCACTGTCCTTATCAGCTGTGATTGCTGGCTAATCAGATTGGGAATTCAGTATGATCTTGCATGTTGGTGTGTCCATCCCATACAAATCTAGAGATCCTTAAGTGTGTTCCTTGTATAGAGTTGTCGTGCTCTACCTCAATCGCCATAGACCAGCTTTCCAGCATATTGTCTTTGGTTGGGCCATGGACATTGTACACCGGAAGGCATCAAGTAGAATAAAAGCAATTCCATTCCGTGTAATTTTCAACTGTACATCTAATGTCCATGAATGTTTGGTTATCTTCCAAATCATTGTCTATTTGCCCAATAAGACAATCTAATATAATCCAATCTGATCTCTGCTATCAACCAACCAAAATAGGCAGCTAATGACTGATTACTATAAAGGACAAAGCCAGAATAATACCACTTCAAATACGAAGAAGTTTAGTTTAGATTCCCCTTGATCCAAAGTTTACTGAAACTTGCTGTTGTGTTCTGTAGTGAACATGCTTCTTGCACGAGTTTCAGTCAACCACTGTGCCAACATTAAATCCCTACCAATCTTTATTTAAACGCAGATTGGTGATTTACCATTGGTGGCTACAGAAGATCCAGGACTGATTGCATCGATGTGAAAGAATTAAGACCACCAATGTAAAACCTCTTTTGTATAATTACATGATAAATCCATCCATTATGTTGGATAAAACACCATCCCTTTCTCCGCGGCCAAGCAGCATGACTTAATAAGGTAATGTTACAATTCTTAGGCAAATCGTCAAATTTAGGAAAATCATGCTTCCATGGCATTGGAATTACTCAAAGTTGCAGAATGTGAGTGGTATAAAGTTGGAGTAGGGAATCTTGCCCAGTTGGATGGCTATACTTTATTGTTGGTTTTCATGATTATCTTAGAACATATGGGATGCTAGACTAGTTTTAGTTGATATAAAGGATTTCGTATGCTACTGAAAAGAAGCATGGGAATTATATCTATATTGTACAGATGCACTAACATTTTATGATTATGCTGTAACATATACATGCCTAAAATTAATGAATGAGTTACAAGAAGTGTTTGCAATAACTTATTGAAAAAGTACAAGACATTCAAAGTAAACATAGAAGTCAAGGGGCCTATGAATGAATATGCTGACTAGTTGTTTAGCAACAATGAAAGCATTGAAGAAGGCATATTCGTGTTTGAGTGTGATAAAACGATTAACACTAAAATTTCGACATTATCGAATTAGAATGTTGCCATTAATTTGATAGTTATCCACAAGGGATTTAATAACATTCATGGTAATGTGAACCCCAATTAGGACACCTAGGATGACTTGAATTATCTAAAAGTTACCTAGAAGTTCCAAGATCTTTTAAAGAATTGACTAGGATACCTGTGATGACTAGAATTATCTCAAAGTTACCTAGAAGTCCCTAGATCGTTCAAAGTCTTGCTTTTGGTATGGCAATAGGGTATCATTGACAAACTTGAGCACTAAACCATGCATGCTAAATCTTTGCTCATTATGGAAAATGCTAGGGAATACATGAAAGAAAACTAATGGGTAGTACTACTACAAAGAGGAACCCTTTCAAGGCAAAGTGGTGCTATTGCCACGATACTACATGCCGGGGCAAGATTGCTCCAATAAAGTGTAATGACCCTTACAGGCTAGGGGTAGTTACTTTTCAAGACGACTAGATGGTGGTATTTTAGGGTAGTTAAGATTTAGCTATTAGTTAATTTTGTTTTAACTTTTTTATTTGCCCAAGATGGCCTAACTCATGTATAAATATGCCTCTTGAGTTCCATATTCGAGATGGTTGATATTTTTATTGTACTGGGACTTTATGAGGAATTGAGATAAGCATTCTCTTTGGTTCTCTCTATTTTTGTCATTTGAATGTTTTTTAGCTTGTGTTATTGATAAGGTCCTTTTGATCCTTATTAAAAGGTATCAAAGCTTTGTTTTGTCATGTCTTGGGAGTGGATAATCACCTTTGCCTCTAGCTTGGAGTTGAATATTAAGAGACTCAAATCAAGACATACATTGTGACCTAGGGGATTGGCATGTTAATTGATTCTCCTTGTGTTTAAGGCATTACTTTTCTTAGTTCACAACGATTTTTCAATATATTGTTCAGTTTGTTATTAGTGCTCTACTATGACTGCAACACCAACATGGAAGAATTGACATCCCTCATCATCATTTTTTCCTTGTACTCTGTCTTGAGCTAAGTAATAGGACACGACCCTGTTAGATTATGTAGCTCGAGTAGGTACTTCCACACTAGGGGTGTCTAGTAGTGTGGAAAGCCCCCCTATCATGTTTAGACAACTTAGTGATGGCGGGGATCACTTAAGTCAACATGAGATTAAGTCACAACCGTTGGATGTGACTTAAGTTGTCTCAATGCTTGATTAAGTCCCCACCGTCAGATCTAGATCTTGAGGTGAAGATCTAAGGGCCAGGATTGAATGAGAGAATGGCTAGGGTTTGTAAAAGGCCAAGAGAGACTCATTTCTTATCATCACAAGAGAGACTCACCATTTGAGCTTGAGAGGGAGTTTTGAGAGTGATCAAGGTAGCGAGCTAAGTCGAGCTTGCCAGAGGAGGTCGAGCAAGGGCCTCAGGGACCATGCCAAGGGAGACTCAACTACATAAAGGGAATACACACATTCAGGCAAAAGGGATCGAACCTCTTTCTCTCGTGCTAGCCAAAGAGCATCACTCCAGGYAAGTCGTACGGACTGTATGAACGTATTAGAGAGGCCGAGTGAGGGCCGAACTGATGAATATCAACTTGGTCATGTCGTGTAGGAAATTGAATAGGAAAAGGGATTAAGAGCAATGAAGAAATACTACTAGGAGGGGMGCYGTACGGTGCCKTACAATTGGTACGATCGCTCAGTAAGCAAGAGAAGAATCCGAACAGAGCCGTACAGGTGGTACGGCTGCCCAACATAGTAAATCGATCTAAGAATGTTGAAGAGGGTTGAGTACTGAAGCAGATTGCTTCTAGAAGCTATCATAAGTAGCTCTTAGCTGAGGAGTTATCTCAGACTTAACCACTGTAATGTATTCATGAACCACTAGTTGAATAATAAAAGATCTCTAGTATTGCCAGGTTTTCCCCAGAGAAGTGGGGTTTCCAGAGTAAATCTTGTGTTATTTATTGTGTGGTTGTTCTAGCTTCTTTTGATGTGTTTATTGTAGCTTAAGTGTGTACTTTTCGGCAATATTAGAGAACATATCTGAATGTTATTTGCTGTTGAGTCTAATATTTTCTGCTACAAGTTTTACATGGTATCAGAGCTAAACCTCTAACAGCCCCAAAAGACTTGTTGAAGTTTTGTGCTCCAGTGACAGAGAAGAGGAATTCGACCCAGCTGTCAGAGAACCCTAAGTGAGTCAAAGCAAGCTTCCTTCAACAACCCATTCAACATTTAATGTTGTGGAAGAGTGCCATAAGGTCTACAGCCTTGCCAAGCTGAAGAAGAAGGATTTGTGAAGAAGGGGGGGGGTTGTGTAGTCTAAGAGGGAGTTGGTTGAGACTAACTAAGATTCCAAGTGAGGGAACCTATAGGAGCAGATCTTCTTAGAAGTGCTGAGTTATGAAGAGTTGCAAGGAGGAATCAATTGTGTAGCAAGATGGCTACAAATATGTGATATGAAGACAGACTAGATGGTGCTTCCAACTATGTTCAGTGGAAATACCGGATGAAGAATGCTCTTCAAGAAAGTAAGGTATGGGGTATTGTTGAGAAGGCTGCCACAATCCCCAATGATCCAAAGGACAAAGAAGTACATAATGCTCTAGAGATTAGAGCTCAGAGGATTCTCCTAGATGGGGTAAAGCATCACCTAGTGCCTAATATTGGTGAGAAGCAAACAACCCATGAGATGTGTTCACATTTAAAGGGACTGTTTGAAGCTAAGCATGAGAGCAGGATCATGGCTCTCAAGGAGAGACTTCAACACACACGGATGACAAAGGGGGAAGGGGTTGCAACTTATCTCACCAAGGTGAAACAATTGTTAGATGAGCTTCTAGCAGTAGGAGTAAAGCTCTCACCAGCTGAGATGGTTAGATCAGCCTTGAGAGGCTTCCCAAAGGAGTGGGACCCTTTTATTTCAGGAGTGGTAGCCAGAGAAAAACTACCAGACTGGGACAGGTTGTGGGATGGTTGCTGCCAAGAAGAGATCATAAGAGGCAAGAATGTAGATGAGGATGAAGAGGAAGAGAATCTCGCCCTCACATCCAAGAGGGGAGCCAAAGGCAGGAAAGGACCAGCTTCTAGAGGAGGAGCCATAAGTGGTAGGCCAAAGAAGGATCTCTCACACGTTCAGTGCTATGTGTGTGGAGAATTTGGGCATTATGCCAGCCATTGCTCTCAAGCCAAGAAGGGAAAGGGAGCTAAGGGTAGGAAGGAACAAGTGGCTGCTTTAGCAAAAGAGGAGGATTAGGATGAGGAAGAGGAGCAACAGTTGGCTGCCACAACTCGCCGGTTTTCCAAAATGTTCAACGATGAGTATACACTCTTCCTTGACTCAAAGGATAGATCCAGAGATGGGTGGTACCTACATAGTGGCGTCACTTGCCACATGACTGGGGAAAGATATGCATTCCAGGAGTTCTCAGCTCAAGACTTGGTCTATGTAATATGTGGTGTGCACTCTAGCATGGTGGCAGTCCGAGGAGAAGGGATGGTATCACTACAGATAGAGTTGGGCAGGATTCAAAGGGTGCCAGGGGTACTTTATGTACCAGGTATGAGAGTTAGTGTACTTTCAATCTCATCCTTGGAGGATCAAGGCTACGGTGTCAGCTTCTTTGGTTGTGGTGTGCATATTTGCTCTATCAGAGGTCAGGCTCCACGACCAGATGTGATGATAGGCATCAATGAGGATCGCCTGTATAGGTTGTGGGGGCAACCCATCTACAACTTCAAGGGTGGAAGTAATGGGACAATTGGATCGCTTTTGTGTGAGCAGGAGGCTCTCCTTAGCAGGCCCACATGGTGGGAGTGGACTCAGTTGGAGGAGTGGGGATACCCAGATGGTCTCAGTGGCAGCAACAACTACATAGCAGAGCAGGTTGAGTATCCAGACTTAGAGAGGATGGGTCTCTCAGATTTAGAGGGAGAGCCTCACAGTGATGTGGACCGTGGAGGGGGCAACTCCAGTGGTAGTTCGCCCTCTCTAAGAGTGAGTGTTAGATTATGTAGCTCGGGTAGGCACTTCCACACTAGGGGTGTCTAGTAGTGTGGAAGGGCCCCCCATGATGTCTAAACAACTTAGTGATGGTGGGGATTAGTTAAGTCAACGTGAGATTAAGTCACAACCGTTGGATGTGACTTAAGTTGTCTCATTGCTTGATTAAGTCAGGGCCAGGATTTAATGAGAAAATGGATAGGGTTCTTAAAATACCAAGAGAGCCTCATTTCTTATCATCATAAGAGAGACTCACCATCTCAGCTTGAGAGGGAGGTTTGAGAGTGATCAAGGTAGCGAGCTAAGTCGAGCTTGCTAGAGGAGGTCGAGCTAGGGCCTCAGGGATCATGCCAAGGGAATACACCTAAGTTGCATGAAACGGGGAAACGTTTCTAAGTTTCCGAAATCGGGACGGTACGAAACAGGCCCCCCAAAAATGGAAATGTCGAGGGAAGTGCTGTATATAAAATATTATATATATATATATATATAGTTTTTTCTTAAATAAAACATTATTTTGCAAGAAAAACATAATGTTGCAAAAAAATGCAATAATGATGCAAGAAAAACATAGAAAATGCAAAAAAAAATATAATTGACTGTTTGGGGGCCCCACGGACCCCTTTTTTTTCTTATTTCACCTCAAAGACGCCCAAAACGTCTGTCGAGAAACGCCGCCGACAGTACCGTACGACGTTTACAAATCGGGAAATGCCGTACGGTACGACGTTTCTCGGTCGTACTGTACCCGTACCGGTGTTTCGCTTCGTTTCGGGGGGGGGGGGATCGAACCTCTTTCTCTTGTGCCAGCCAAAGAGCATCGCTCTAGGAAAGTCGTACAGACTATACAGACGGATTAGAGAGGATGAGTGAGGGCCAAACTGATGAATATTATCCTGGTCATGTCGTGCAGCAAGTAGAATAGGTAAAGGGATTAAGAGTAGTGAAGAAATCGTGTTAGGATGGGAGCTGTACGGTGTAGTACAACTGGTATGACCACTCAACAAGCAGGAGAAGAATCCATATAGAGTCGTACAGGTGGTACGGTTGCCCAACACAGTAAATCGATCCAAGAATGCTGAAGTACTGAAGCAGATTGCTTTTGGAAGTTATCAGAGGTAGCTCTCAGTTGAGGAGTTATCTCAGACTTAACCACTATAATGTATTCATGAACCATTAGATGAATAATAAAAGATCTCTAGTATTGCCAGGTTTTCCGCAAAGAAGTGTGGTTTCTAGAGTAAATCTTGTGTTATTTATTGTGTGGTTGTTCTAGCTTCGTTTGACATGTTTACTGTAGCTTAAGTGTGTACTTTTCAGCAATATTAGAGAACAAATCTGAATGTTATTTGCTGTTGAGTCTAAGATTTTCTGCTACAAGTTTTATAGGCCCCCCAAGGGTGTCGTTTTGGTATCCTATGTGTCGAACATAAACATGCTAGGAAACGTTTTCGACACGTTTCCTACCTATTTAACTGTAAAAAACATTTTTCATTGTTATTTTCTCACTTTCATCTGGATGGAAAGATTTGTTACAGTCTCTCATTGTGCAAATGAAGGGTAAAATTGAGATTTGAAGGGATTACAAGTGTTTTGTAAATGTTCTATTTTATGAAAGAATTGGATCTTTATGTCTATATTTCATTTTTATATTTGTAATTTTTTTGAATATACATGTGTGTGTGTCCTTCGTGTCTTGTTTTTGGGGTAGACGCGTCTTGTGTCAGACACTTGTATTTATGTGTCCTCCGTGTCCTTATGTCATGTGACTTAGATCTTGAGGTAACAGAAAGAAGTGAGGAAAGAAAAAAAACAACAGATTTTGTGCGAAAGAAAGTTGTCTTGATCAACACAAGAGAGATCCTTTAAGCCACATTTCATCCTCATTTCATCTTCCTTTTCTTTTGAATGAGAGCATTCTCTTCGGTCATATTGTGAATTTTAAGGCAAACAAATTGGGGCTTCAACCTTGATTTGAGAGTTCCTCCTCTTCTTCTATAGAACCAATTTTGAAGTTTGAGCCTTGGAGCACATGTTGAACGGATTCAACATTTCTCTCAAGTATTTTTAACTCTCCACAAAGAGTGTTTGCATTTAACTCTGCTCATTGATCCAAATTGTTCTCAACATGATAATTCTTGAAGAGAGGTGTTATTTTGTTGTCGCCATAGTCGTTGAAACTTGTTTAAGCCATTGCCATAATTTGTACATGCCTCAGAGAGGCTACATCTTGTACACATTTTATCAACAAGTTTCAATCCCTTTTGCCCACTCTATCTATAACTTGCAACTCTAATTATGATACATGCATTACGCATATGGTGGTTCTTGATTGAGAATTCCTATTGACAATTGTGATTGGTTTTGATGATACCAATTGTGTTCATATGATTCCTTTGACAACACCTCATCTTTCGTTTCAATAATTTAGAATCACCTTAAATGCACTTGAGCAAGGGTTTGAAACTTTCAAAAGGTGCCCTTTATTTACAAGCATTCATTGTGCTATATTTGTTCCCTAAGTCCCTAGTTCATGTTTGTGTTCGAATTCGATCACGGAAAAATTGTTGAGATCACAAGAGAATGAGAGGATTGAATGGAACCAAACATCCAACCCAAAAACCTGCAAAATTAATGGAGAAAACAACACTATACAAGTGCACTAGAGTTGTCCAAAAGATGCACTGGAGAGAAAAACTCAGCCAAAGAACAAGAGAACACCAAAGAAGTCCTTATTTTTAATCAGTTATATAGAAGAATGATACCATAGGCTGAAGAATGATCACAAGGTCACCTGATCAGACAAGATGATATTACAAATGAGGATTGAGTTATGTATTTACACACAACTCAAGTAGGGCATCCTCCCAAGAGGAGTGGTTATGCGCCCACATAAATAGGGTGCTCTCCCTAAGAGGGTTATTGAGCCTACATATCAAAGTTGACTAGGTCAGCGTTAACCATAACCTAGTATTACAATAAATGATGGTCTTAGCCATAATTAATGCCTAACAAAATGCATTAATGCCAAAGGGACTCAATATGAGATGGCCATGGTCACATGTGAAGATTACACCATTCTCACCACCACCCTTTAAGCTGAACAAGAGGCTACAAAGAGAAATGGTGAATATAGATGTGAGTGAGTTTATAGATACCCAACTCCATGTTGAGATTTGGGTACCTTGGAAAGTGGTCCCCTTGTGGTTGTGGGTCTCTAACCACAAGAGGGAAATATTTGACCCATTGTGCCTTATACTTTATGTCTAATTTCACTTTGACATTTTCCTAAGTCAAAAGGGTGAA
>SNQJ01S0008629.1:114904-125599 GCA_010110895.2 Picea sitchensis | reverse complement strand
ATGAGAAATGTGCCAAGAGGGTTTTACATTAATAAGATTATCTTATCTATATTTAAGTACCTCGAAGGACCTCGACCTCTGTAATGAGACTGCTGAAAACTATCTTACCAGAAACAGGAACTATGAGAAATGTGCCAAGAGGGTTTTACATTAATAAGATTATCTTATCTATATTTAAGGACCTCGACCTCTGTAATGAGACTGCTGAAAACTATCTTACCAGAAACAGGAACTATGAGAAATATGCCAAGAGGGTTTTACATTAATAAGACTATATTATCTACATTTAAGGACCTCGACCTCTGTAATGAGACTGCTGAAAACTATCTTACCAGAAACAGGAACTATGAGAAATGTGCCAAGAGGGTTTGGAAAAGAAACATGAACCCCCCTCCCGGGCTAGAGGGTTCGGGGGATAAAAAAACATGAACTCCTTCCAGCATATAATATGCATATAAATTGATTAATAGTGTTGTCAGTTGTGGTATAGCGACTAGTTGGAACGCTTGCCGCAATGATGACCCAGGTCCAAATCCTGACAGGCAGGCTTCAGTAGCAAACCGCATCCCAGACTAGTTGAAAATCCCAGGAACCTTGATGGCCCACTGATATAGCTAATTATTTGTGAAGTGGCTTTGTTTTCAGGAGTTATTGCCTGAATGTTCCTGTCAAAAAAAATGTAGTGATACAATGTCCAGAACCAGAACCAGAACCAGAAGCGGATCTCCTGGTCAAGTTTGTGGTGACAATTCTTCAATTTAATTCATGTTGTTAGTTTCCAAAGGTCGATTATGTTCGACCTTGCATGGAAATTTCAGCAATGCCCTCCTCCATCTGTCAATCTCGCTTTTAAAATTGACATGAGTGTATGTTTATGTTATGAGAATGTTGGACAGCTATAAATCAGTCCGTTGATATCATCAACTGAAGAACTGAATATACTCATTCAATATCCAAAGAAAGGGTAATTTCAGTGAGGATTCAAAAACTGATTTCTAAAGAAAGAAAAAAAATATTAAACACTATGAAGCTAAAAATAGGTATATGACAACCGAAATTAGAAATCTTCTAAAATGTTCAAATTCTAAATGACCTTAAAGAAAATTAATCCCACATAAGAAAGTCCCTCAAATCCCAAAATGCGTTGAGTTCAGACAGAACTTACCGTCAAATTGCAACAGCCTGACGCCGACTTTATCAGAGTCGCGACTTTTCCGTTTGGATAAACCCTAACCTGCTCTTCAATTCTTCAATCAGACTGAACACTGGCCCGGGAACTTCGGCGATTACTATGGGAATAGATCATGCCATGTCATCATAGGAATTAAATGTCGCACATTCAATACGTTAAACTTCTTGTTATGCTGTTGTTAATGTTGATTCATTATATTTATTTAATATTTTTTCAATTTTCTGTCCAAAAATAATACATTGATTCGTGTTGGTGTCATGTATTAAAAACATTTATCCAAAAAAAAATTGCATGATTCTTATAGAGTTGTTTTTTTTTTTTTCTTGATAATGGATGGAGTGGGTGTGTTTCAAGCACAAGTGACTCCAAAAAGCTTTACATTATTATGATCAACTATGAAAGTTTGTATGTCCAATTAATTAGTTTGACTATTTGTATTTGTTCAATAAATTTTGTTACTTAGGTATGATAAACATCACTATTATCACTTCTTTTAACATAACCTTAGTCATGGGATAATAGCAACATGAGAAACTCTAACTATGGTGACCCTCTTTTACTAGTCCCTACTCAATCTTCTTCATCCTATACATATATCTCGAAAGGCCCACCTTGCCCCTTCACTATTATCAAAGGGCCCCATTATACTTGACCTCCATCCAAATATAAGGTTAACCTTCGACATGACCCTTTAGCAACACAACATCTTGACACCATCTATAATCATTCCTCATTTCATGGAAACAAACCCATGCAAACTCAGTGCATAGGATAGGCCCTAGAAGGGAGTGTACTACAAGTATTGTCGAAGGACTTGTGGGCCTCCAAAACTACTCATGACATGCAAGCTCCCTAATCTCTACCAAATTCGGAGACCACCCTTCATCCACTCAAACAAAGGCCCTTAGATTTCATTCTCAATGGCCTTCTTTGTTGCTGGTTTTCATGAGATGGTAAACATTTCCTTTGAAATTGACACTAACCCATCCACCATCACCACCAAGGCCTGAAAAAATAGTGCCAAATGCATCAAACAATGCAGTTGATAAATGCACATAGTTATTAAATACAAGGAAGTGAAGGAAACCATCAATAGATAATCATAAAGAGCTTTCCTTGGCAAATTCAATGGAAGGTCGAAGCTATTAGAAATATCCTTAATGGATGAGCAACTCCCAAATGGGCCAAAACTCTTGGATATGCCCTGAAACTCCAATTTAGGTCCAAAGCATTCACAACTTTTATCTTCAAAAGTCAAGAAGATCGAGATCAAATAAGTGTTGTAGGTCCCTATTTTAACCATGCAACATGTCTATATATAAGGGATTGGGTATAGGGGTTTAATCCAATTGATGAACAAATTACCAAGTTGCCAATACGGTCAAGCTCCCAAACCTATCTTTAGAGTACCAATCTCCTGCCATGTTCAAAAAATCAGTTATTGATTGGGATCTTTCATTGAATATTATGATCATGCCTTAAATCATGAATAGCTCGTTGTGGTTAAAATCTATGTTGAGATGGATTTAAATGAGTGCCTCCCAAAAGGCATTGACCTAAAACATGGAAGAATCACGTGATGGCAAAGTTTTGACTACATCGGCATTCCATTATGTTGTGAACATGTAAAGAAATGGGTCATCTACAATACTCATGCTCATGTCGTATTGTCGAAGGTGAAAGAACAGAAGAACAGGAAGAAGAGAAGCACATAATAGGTAAACTTTAATCTCCCAACCTTCTCTAGGGAAGGCCCCTCCATGTTGTTGGATCCCTCCAAAGCCCCCCTTCTCCTCTCCCACCCCATCCTCTCCCAAATCTATTGGCACCTTAGACTCCTTTGACAAACTATCCATAGCTATTAAGCAAATGAGAGAGGACCCTAAAGTCTAAGGAAAACTAGAAAAATTATGGACCTCTGCCACCTAAGACAACCCCACCCATCCTAACATAACCTCTATTATTCCCCCTCTCCAATGCCCTCCCCCATCAGTCCCCTCCCTCGGTGACACTCTTGAAGGCATTGGCCATCTCTCTCCTCTCCACCATTGATCCCACACTATCAAAGCAACGATCTAAGTCAAGCCCATCCCACAAATATTGCATCCATTCCAAGGTAAGAAATATGGAAGGAGAGTCTATCTCGCTCTATGGGAGCTTGGAGATGATACCGCTCCCAACATCTAGAAAAAAAAATACAAGATGGAAATCCAACACAACCATAGCCATTTCCTAAGCAAAAATGGAAGTTTGGCAAGGAAGTCAACTAACCATTATTGAGGAACTTAGTGCACACAAAGTCCCAAAGGAAGTTCCCAAATGATACTACTCTCCATCAACCACGAGGAGCTAGGAACTACCCATAAGATTCATTTCCTTCTTTGAACCACCAATGTTTATAGACCCGACATCAGTTTTGTCCATAAGACTATGATAATTGAATCAACTTGTTAGGCCTCTCTGAAATTTGTTTTCCCTTGATGGAGCTTTGAATGCTCTAGCTCCTTGGGCTTCCCTAGAGGTATGGCAGTAGGATAGAAGTAATATATAACATACTTAACCAACAAAAATAGCAAAACATGAACAATGTTTAGAGAAATTAAATGTGGTAAAGGAAATATGAGAGCAAATAAGATCCAAATAGGCAATCTCTTATAGGTAAAGATCCAGATGCAATAACAACACTTCAAAAAACATTCCATAGCCTTCTTTCTCTGTAAATAGCAAAAACCCTGACTATCGTACCATCATTAATGAGTACCAACCACCTAGTGTGCCTTATCTAATAAAGAGGATCATTTACACATTAAGTAATTATCCACTAACTATCCAATGGACCTTATTCAAAGAGATGGTCTCATTCATTAATCGACTAACTATTCAGTACCCAAAGTATGGAGGTTAGGGTAGGGCCTTAACATGCCCTCCCCCTTCAAAACCAGCATTGTCCTCGAGGATGTAGGCGTGGAAACTATAGTAAAATTATTGTTGGTTCATGAGTGGCATCTTTCAGTTGCATATCTTTCCATTGGATCAAAAATTATGAAATGGTGTGCTAGTGCAATTGACACTCTTTGGCAACCAATATTGCTTCTAGTTGGAGCCAAATGGTCCCTTCTTCACCAAGTTCTAGAAGGTTAGACTGAAGTTGGGAATTTGTCCCCATAACTTTCTTCAAACAAGACACACGAAATACTAGATGGATCTTGGAGTGGGATAGAAGAGTCAATCTATAGGAAACTTGCCCAATGCATTGGAGGATCTAATGGGGTCCATAGGATTTTGGCGCAATCTTTTGGTGGACTTTATCTTTGAGCGAGGGTTGCTTATAAGGTTGAAGGTGAAGAAACCATTGATCCCCTTCTACGAAAGAACTCTCAAAGTGATGTTGGTCAACCTATTGCTTCATGTGATTTTGAGCCATCACCATATTGTCCTTAAGTGTGCAAAGAATGGCTTCTCTAGCGTGAAGCATGCAATCTAGTTCTTGAGCCGTGTATGTGCTTAGCGAATTTGAAGCCACTAAAGGGGGGTTTTGGCCATAGATGGCTCCATATGGTGTCATTTTGGTAGCACCATGGTAAGTGGTGTTATACCAACTTTCTACAAGGATGGCCATTGTGCTTACTGGTGCTACTTGTTTGAAGCAAAGCATCTCAAATAGGTTTCCAAGCACTTGTTGACCACTTTTTTTTGTCCATCAATTTGAGGTTGATAAGTTTTGCTCATGTTCAACTAGGTGCCCTAGAGTTTAAACAACTCTTGCCAAAATTTGCTAGTGAATGTGAGGTCACAATCTGACATAATAAAAGTAAGCATACCATGTAACTTAAAAATATGATCCATGAAAACTTGGGCAACTATGAAAGGTGTAAATGGGCCATAGTGCCTAGGGACATAAAAGTGCTAGTGAGGAACACTCGCTGATTCTACTACAAATTTCTATAAATTGCAAATTAGTTTTTTTTTTTAGAACACGGTGATACTCCTTGACAGAGGCCCTGTTGATGATGAATTTTTTACAATGAGTCATGGAAGTAGACATGGAAATACCTAGTGGATAATTTAGCCAAATTCCAAGGGATTTGGAATAGGGATGTAGAGACATGTCAAAATCCATTATTCTAGAAGACATTTTGGGGATTTTTGAGATTTTCAAAGGAGGAAAAGGGACCTAGATCATAAATCTAGAAAAAAATATTTACTCAACATTTTACCTCCTCATTAATCTAGACAAGGGTGTCTTATTAAAGACTTCTGAGTTTTGATCCATTTGGGAGATCACCATTTTGGCTAAAAAAATCAGAGTCTAGAGAAAATATAAAAAGGACAAAGTTGATAATTCCATATTAATGCAAAATTTGAATGGAGCATCGGATCAATACTAGTATGATTATATTCATTGGAAAGGTAATCCATAGGAGAACGTGGTAAAAATTTTAAGTTTTCAATATATACATTTGGTTGTTTCCAGAAGTTTCTAGAACAAGACCTTTGGGTCTAAGCAAGCAATGAAACTATCATTTGTATAAGATTCCCAAGATAGTTATACTTTTGGAAAAAGAGTTGAAAATGATAGAGGCACATGATAAATGTAAATTGTAAGGAATATTACAAATACTCCATGGTAGTGCCTATGTAGTGGTTTGGAGGAACAATTGAAGGTGCAATAGCTTGGCAATGAAAATGGGTTTAGTTTCAATAATAGGGTATTGTTGATAAGTAGGGGAACACTCAAGGAGAGAGTGTTACATCAAGGGATTATTAACAAGATTTATATGTTATGAATGAAGATTACATGGGTCTATTATAGAATATAATTCTAGGGTGCAATCATGGAGAATTAGGAACAAGAAGTTGGTGTGTTGGATAAGAAGGAATACAAAACATTTATTGTACTGGGTAAGTGCATGTCAAATTATAGCAGAAGAGTTGGGAAAGAACTTGGATGTGCTAGATGATAACAAATGAAGAAGAGAATTGGTGAAAAGTATAAATATCCAAAAGAACTCTTGGGCATTGCATATGAATACTCTATGCTACAGAAGAATATTTGGCTAGGGTATGGAAGATGCATGTCTTAAGAAAAGATTTGTGAGGATCATGAACATTACAATTGGTTATTAAGTATAAACAAGTAACCATGACAGGGAGAAGAAGCATGGATCAAACCAACAGAAAGAGAATGACACTAGGATACATAAGAAGGTAAGGTATGTATCTTAACCCATTGAATATAGAGAAAACAAAAAGTAATGATAGTTGCAATGCATGATTGCAATAAAGGAAGTGATGTGTTGCTCATGGGATGGGTGAATCATCTCTATGTAAAAGTAAATGAATAATTGGAAGAGTTGAAATATAGGAACCAAAAATTATATTTAGAGAATTCTGAGTAGTACATCCACTTGTGATATCAGAATGCACAGTGGAAGCATGGTACTAGAGTAAAACATTCAATGGATGAAAGAATGAAGATTCAGTCACCCTAAAGGGTTACAATGGAGGAATAAAGTAGTGCATTGTGTGCATATTGGTTATGGAAGGATATCATCATACTTCAAATAATTTGTCCCATAAATTGAAGGATATTCCATAATGGAACAAAGTTTAATGACAACTAGAGATAGTGGAAAAAGGTGCCATAATATGAATTCTAATCTATTTGGAATATATTATATCACTCGGGAAATGATGACAATAATGAATGAGAATTATTGATGGATGTAGAGAATGTTGAGTGCATTCCAAGTGTAAAAAAAGATATTAAATTAATGAATAATATATGAAGAGTAGTAATCCTAGAGTGGAAATATTAAGAAAACACATAAGAAGGGAAGCATATCTATGCTTGGTGTTGATGCAAAATGGAATGGAATTGAAAGAATATCATCTAAAATTGGAAGGAAATTAATGTTAGTGCTAGGAATGTGGGTGGGCTAGTTAAAAACAATTGGGTGTAAAATAGAGTTGACTCCTTCAAAGTAGTTTATATGAAACTGAAAAATACATAAATGTGACATTACAATATGGTGTAATTTTGACTCTTGAAGTGAAGGTTGAGATCAAATTGTCCAAATAAGATTTTATGATCCAATGCCTTAAAAATGATAAAAAGTTAATGAATGCAATCCACTTCGAGGGGAAAACCTTCTTTTACAATATATTCAATTCAGAGTACAATCAAATGAGATAAGATGATCCTAAGACTAGGGCTCCTTGGTATATATGGGAGACAAAGGGTATAATTATAATGAAAGGGTGCAATGAAGGGTTCTAGCCTACATACAAATATAACACTAGAGTTGTAATAACTCAATATATGGGGTTTAATAATGGGTTTTATAGATAACATGAGGTTTTTTCTAGAGATTAGTGTGCCCCTCCCATTTAAAAAAGTGTTGTTCTCGACCCTTGACTAACTACATGTGTTTTTGCATGAAGAGCTCATATTCTCGTGTCACCTCTTCCACTATTAGGTTCTTCCATTTGACAAGGTCCTTAGTGATTGCTCGATTTCTCAACTTCTTAATCCTTGTTTCTAGGATGGTTTATGGTTCTAGTATGATTTCCCCCTTTTCATTAAAATTTGGTAAAAGAATTTGGACTGGGATCTTATTGTTGATTACCTTCATTAAGAAAGAAACATGGAATATTTGATGCACATGTGAAGATGGAGGCAATTCCAATTCGTAAGAAATACTTCCAATCCTTAGAAAAAACTTATAGGGGCCATACTATTTGGGTGTTAATTTATTTTCCTTGTTTTGTTGCTTGATGGACATATACTTATATGGTTGTGGCCTGAGAAATACCCAATCACCCACTTCAAATTCTCTTTCACTATGATGTTGTTCAAATTTTTGTCTCATCATATTTTCAATCATAACGAAGTTTTCCTTCAATAGTTTGAGAACCTCTTATTGGTGCCCTATGTGGTCCTCCAATGCTTGAACATTTAAAGTCCCTTTCAAGGGTGATGTTATGGATGGAGGATGATATCCATATATTGCTAGAAATGGGGACATGTTTTATGAAGTATGGAAGGATGTGTTGTACCACCATTCTGCCAAGGCCAACCACTTGGCTTGTTGTGTATATTTATCAGATGCATAGCAATGAAGATATTCTTCTAGACATTTATTCGTGATCTTAGTTTCCCAATCGGATTGAGGATGGTAAGATAAGTTGTGATCCAATTGAGTACCCAAACAAGAAAATGATTCAGTCCAAAATTTTCTAGTGAAAATTGGATCTCTGTCACTTACAATAATCTTAGGGACTCCATGTAGCTTTTGAGATGTTTCTATGAATGTCATTTCTACTATACTTGCTTTAAAGGATGAGAAAGAGATAAAAAAAAATGGGCATAGTTTGTTATTTGATCCGATACTACCATGATGACATTCTTTCCTTTAGATTTGGGTAAACCTATAATAAAATCCATTGAAACTTCATCCCAATGTGAACTTGGTATAACTAATGGTTGTAGGAGACATGGAGTCTTGATTATATCTCCCTTATTCTATTGGTAGACCACAAATTCATACACAAACTTTTGAACATTAGTTTTAAGACCTTCCCATAAAAACTCCTTCTTGATCATCTGGTATGTTTTCAAGAATCATGAATGTCCTCCTATAGGAGAAGTGTGGAATTATAGAAGGACCTTCTATTTGAGTTGAAAATTCTTACACAAATATTTTCCATCATGATACCATAACAAGCCATTCTTCCATAAACATCTATCTACCGAAATGGGCTCCTCTTGTATTTTTTTTTAATGATCTTCCATACCTCTTGATCTTGCTTCCATTGTATCATTGCTTCTTCTTCCCAATCAGAATGTGAAATAGAAATGACAGAATGAATCTTTTGTTTCTTCTTCCTTCCTTGAAAGGGCATTTTCCACAACATTATTTTTCTCTTTTTGTATCTAATTTCAAAGTTATAATATAACATCTTTATAACCCATTTTTGTTTCTCTTCCGAAGATAATATTTTCTCCAAAAAGTAATTCAAACTATCATGATCTAATTTTACTTTGAAGTGTCTTCCTATTAGGTAATGGAACCATTTCTTAACTCCACGTAGTATGGCCAAAATTTATTTTTCATAAGTGGGTTTGAGTAAGCTTTTTACTTTAAGTTGGTTTCTTTCAAAGTAATGAGGCATTATTGCTTGCATTAAAACCACACCAATGCCATGGACTAAGGCATCAAACTCCACAATAAATGTTTTTTGTGAAATCAGGTGTGGCTAAGACATGAGTTGTACACATAGTCTCCTTAAGTTTTTCAAAAGATTTGGTTGTTGCTTGAGTCCAATCAAATATTCATTCTTTAATAATGTTGTTAGAGGTGCTATTATTTGACCATAGTTCTTGACAAACGTGTAATAATATCCTGCCAATCCTAAGAGTTCTCTAAGTTTCTTCAAGGTTTGGGGAATTGGCCATTTCCTCATAGCTTTAATTTTTTTATGGTCCACTTCTACACCTTCATGAGATGCAATATGACCCAAATATTCCACTTCTTGAACCCCAAAGGGACACTTGGAAGGATTTGAATAAAATTTTTTCTCTTCCAATAGTTGTAATACTCTGTCAAAATGTTGTACATGCTCTTCTGGTATTTGTTGTATATTAGTATGTCATCAAAAAATACTAACAAACGTTTTCTAAGGAAGGGCTTGAAAAAATAATTCATCGAGCTTTAAAATGATTAAGGTACATTATTAAGTCCAAGTGGCACAACCAAAAACTCATTATGGAGAATGATGCATATTTCTCTCTTAGAACACTACCCATATTTCTCTCTTGTCATGATACCATTCTTTTCTCCTTCATATCAAACGAAGGAGAAAAGAATGGTTGATGCACTCAGTAGCAGGTTGCATGAGGTGCATGATTCATCCATAATCATGTATGTTTCTAATATAAAGGAAAAAAATCTAGAATCTACAAAATCAAATCAATAATATATGCAAGAAAATGAGGCGTTACAAAAAGGTAACCATTAACCTAAGTTTAAATATTATGCATTGGGAGAGGATGGAATCCTCAAGTATAAGGGGAAATTGTGTGTTCCTAATATACAAGAGCTAAAAAGTATTGTTCTAAGAGAAATCCACAATGTGCCTTATGCTGGGAACCCAGGTTATCAAAAGACTATTTCAGCTGTTAGTGGCTAATATTTTTGGCCAAGCATGAAGAAGGGTGTGGTTGATTATATAGACAAGTGCATGGAATACCAAATGTTAAAATATGAGGATGGACATTTAGTTGGATTGCTGCAACCATTGGCCATTCATTAGTGGAAATGAAAAGTGGTGACAATGGATTTTATCACCAAGCTACCCAAGACAATGAAGCAACATGATTCCATCATGGTGTTGGTGGATAAGCTAACCAAAGTATCTCATTGTTCCAGTGAAGATAAAACATAAGGAAACAAACACACACACACACACACACACACACACACACACACACACACACACAC
>SNQJ01S0008629.1:104073-114854 GCA_010110895.2 Picea sitchensis | reverse complement strand
ATATATATATGAAATAAATTGTCAGGATTCATGGTGTTCCGAAGGGAATTGTGTCTGAAAGAGATCCTAAGTTCACATGAAAGTTTTGGAAAGGCTTATTCAAGGGATTTGGGACAAACACGAACTTCAATACATCATACCACCCAAAGAAAAATGGGCCTATAGAAAGAATCAATCAAGTGATTGAAGATATGTTGAGGATGTATGTTATAGATAGGCCTTCCAAGTGGGAAAAATGCCTCCATTTTGTGGAATTTGCATACAACAATGGATATTATTCATCGTTAAAGATGAGTCCATCTGAAGCACTTTATGGAAATAAGTGAAACACACCAGTGAAATAAGATAACCCTTCATATAGAGTAGTTTTTGGGCCTAAGATGATGAAGGAAATGGAATAACAGATGGACATGATTAAGAAGAACTTGAAGGTTTCTTAGGAAAAGAAGAAACGTTACGTTGATAAAGGTAGAAAACACAAAGAATTTAAAGTGAGGGACCATGTTTTTTTTAAAGTGAAGGCCATGAGAGGTTCACTGAAGTTGGGGAATTGTTCAAAGTTGGTAGAATGTTACTGTGGGCCATTTGAAATCCCATAGAGGATTGGTATTGTTGCATATATACTAGTGTTTCCTGCATTTGTGCATGTGCATAATTTTTTCCATGTATCATTGCTTAATAAATAAGTTCTGAATATTAATCATGTAATTGATTGGACTCTGATTCAGGTGTAGCTAGAAGGAGACTTATGAGTTCAACTGGTGTGCATTATGGACAAGAAATTCAAGCTAGTCCGGAGTCAAGAAATAGGTCTAGTAAAGGTCTAATGGATCTATTACTATCCTGAAGATGCTACATGGGAGCAGGATGACGTCATCCGCAAAGAGTACCCACATATTTTTTGATATTTTTAAGGAATTTTAGAAAGAGCATTGTGTATAATGCATCGAGGAAAGTGCATAAAATAAGGGGAAAGGAAATGTAATACCCCCAAGTGGTAACTGTATATATGAATGTATCTATGCTTATATAGGTTAGTGAGCTAGGTTGTTTTGGGCCATAGTGCCTTGTATGTATATATGCCTTAGGCCAGGTTGTGTTTGTGATATGTCATCACTGAGCCAAGTTCCATATTTTGTAATTACATTATCATATTAATAAAAATACATCACTATTGGAGACCCCGGGATGAAAAAAGTATGGCGAGATAGGAATCCATGAAAGGGAAAGGGGGATAAGGGAATTATGAGAGGGGATTAATCTGGGAGGCTAAGCCAAGGAATATAATAAAATATTGCTAAAAAATTTGATGTCATGTTTGTTTTATCCTATGTACATGGAGGTGGGGTGAGTTCCCAAGAGAGAGGAATTGGTTATTCATGTGCCAATTGTCAATTTGATTACATGCATGCTTACTACTTTGGCTTAGTGAGTTGAGGGGATCTTGGTCACTCATTTGAATTGTTGTTATTCTGGGGAGAAAACTATGGAAAAAGAGTGGACCTAAAAACTATTGTTGTTGGTACCCTGTAAATCCTTTGTGGTTGGGGTGTGAAGAAGTAATTTTTCAGGCATGTGGAGCATTTCTTCTTGAGTGGGAGAATTGTTGGGATAGGTTTCCCTATGCATTCGACTAGTGGGTTCTTGTAAATACCTTGAGAGTAGTTGTGTGTTCCATGTTCCATAGAGCTATGAGATGTCCTAGTCAGCCCTTTGTTGAAGACTTGGAAGGGAAGTGATAAAAATAAATCACTATGTACTAGTGAAGGGGTACAATTTATTGGGTGGGACAAGATGAGGGGAATGTGAGACTATGAACTGGAACTTTTTCTTGATTCATTATCATTATCCTTTCCTTTAGTTGTTAGTTGTTAGACCTTAGTTGGGATTGGTGAGAGTATATTTTCCCTAGTGGAGTCATATCCCTGGATTGGGGGTGACCTACTATTGAAATTGTTGAACAACAATTTCTGTGGTTGGGAGGAATAACAAAGGTCTGTAGTTAGTTGGTGCCTGCATTTAGATAAATACCATATTTATTATCTTCATTTATGATTATAATGTGTGTATGAAATGGTTAATTTCCATTGTGTTTATTGAATTTCATGCTCAATGCATTGATGAATTCTTAGCATGAATGGTTATGTCTTTACATGAATTATGCATCGTTTTGTTGTCTTCATGGGATGCATAATTGTAAATATATACCCCTTACAAAATGGTGGTACAATATCACCTTTCATGCTACTGCCAAAATGTCAACCTATGAGCCTATGTATGGACAAAACCCCTTATCTGGGGCCTTGTTTTTACCAAGTGTAATACCCCAAAGTGGTAATTGTATGTATGAATGTATATATGTTTAGATAGTTTGGTGATCCAGGTTGTTTTGGGCCAAAGTGCCTTGTTGTATATATGAAGTCCAAAGTGGTCCCCTTATTGTGAAATCCCTCGTGGGAAGATGCTTTGCAAAGTCCAAATCGTTAGGTGGTTGAGAAATCCTAGAAGTGTGCTTAGGGAACCCAAGTTTGGTTGTGGAATAATGTAATGAATATCAATGAACTTGCAAGTACAACTATTCTAGATGGATAGTGCTTGTCATGCCATTCCCGATGATATGTGGAACATCACATAACTCCTCACGATTAGAGATTTATGGCCATGTGAAGTTGGAGAACCCTCATGTGTTGTCTAGAAGCCCCTAGAAGTTCAAAGAAGTCAAAGTATTCTAGAAGATCATATAAAAAGCTGACCAGTCAAAGTGGTTAGTCATGGGTTAACTAGTTGCAACAAGAAAACAATTAAAAATAAATTACTTGCAACTAAAAGTGGAGAATTTACTATTTGTATCAAAGTGGGTTAGAAGTGGAAAAAGTGGTTAGAAGTGGGTTAGACCCAAAAGAAGGAAGTTGGGATAATTTTGTTAGAAGGTAACCCCTAGAAGAATATACTTGGAGAAGTATAAATAAGAGAGAAAGGGTCTCTTATGTGTGTGGATCTCTTGAGGATAATTGAAGATCTATTTTGGTGAAAGATTCATTGCAGGTACTCATGGACGCATCAAAAGCTCCATAAGTCTGAGTTTTGATGATGAAAGTTCCATAGGTTCATAAAAACCTAGTTTTATGAAGCAGTACGTGGGTTGCAGTGGTCCAGGGTGCATAGTTACATGGGATGAAGGATAGTAGAGAGTGTACAATTGGAAATGACATGAAAATCTTGAGTAAGCATTGGTGCCAGGTTCCTGAAGTTTGAAGAAAGTTCCATATCAACATTCTACAGGTTCAGATATGCTACAGAGGTTGTATTATGGGTACATATTGTGTTGATGTTTAGACTTTCTCATGGTATGGTGAATACTTGAAGCATTCTTTGTATGGTTGTTGTGATGTTTGGATATGGTAGATGGCAATTGGTTAGTTGAGTAGTTATGTTTTGATTAAGATATATCCATAATCTGTGATGGTGTATGCATGAGGAGTATGCATAGGTTGTTGGATGGTTTAGATATGTTTATGTTTGGTATGGTATTGTTTGAGAAGTGACAAGCTAATTGCAGTGACTGGTTACTGGTGGATGTGACAAAAGCATAAAGGATATGAAGGGAAGAAGTTGTGAAGTTTTAAAACCCCTATTTTCTAAAGGTGTACACAGACTGATAGAGGGAAGGATGCGTACATATGCATGATGCAATATAGGCATATCACATACATGGGATTCAGTATTAACAAGTCAAGTTTCTATTAACATATTTGGCTTTGTCCACAAGCAAGGTCTTGTACTTGAGGATTGGATTTCTCACATCTCAATTGGTGTTGAGATCTGGAAGTTGAGTCTTGCATTAAGAGTTGCTGCTCTTTTGGAGTTGTTGCTATTTTTCAATTGATGCTGATAAACCCCAAGGATTGTAGTTCGTAATACAAAAGAAAATTATACATACATCTTATGTTCCTTGTGTTATTTATGGTGATGGTTTATTGATGATGTTTGTTGTTGAGATATCTTAGTTTTAAATGAAAGTAATGAATAATGAGTAAATGGTGATTGATAACTAAGGTGTTTTGTTAAGAAGAAAAAAGGATCTCGACACTAATTCACCCTCCCCTCTAAGTGTGGTCTGTGTGTCCAAAAAAAATCAAGAAGATGCAAGCTAGAATCAAGAAAGGAATCACCAGGAAATATTCTCGAATGATTACTATCAACAACATAAGGGAATGTGGAGGTGCCAAAAGATGAGTTGGGAAGGTAGTTAAGACTAACCTGATTCCAAAAAGGATACATGGAATGTAGGAAGTTATTTGAAGCATGTGATATTGTTAGTTAGTAGAGCAAGTGGATCAGAAATGAAAGAGACAAAGCTCCCAAGTAGATAAGACTATCAAAGGAAGCAGTGACATCCAAAATGGAGTTACACACTCACTTAAAGGATTAACTGAGTTGTTGTTTGTTGTTGAGATCGCTCTAAGCCTCTGTAGTATTGCAATGTTGTAATGCTTCTTACTATAAGTATGATTCTTCCATATGTCTAAGGTTTGAAAGGATGCACATGGTGCAATATATTGTGACTCTACAGAATTATCTAAAGAGGACATGAGACTTTATTGTTGTCAATTTTGTTTTGATAAATGTATACCTGTGTTTAATGGAATGGAAGAGTGATAAAGTTGCAACAATTATGATCTATATTGTGTCACTCATGTGTTATTTGGATATGTGCGTATATTTTTTTACATATTAATAATAATAATTTGTTGTCAATGGAATGTATGGATGCCATCCTGGATAGATCCCTATGTTTTATGTCCTTCATTACCATCACAATACTAGATGGTATTTGTGATCCTCATTGAATCTTGGGTGAGACCATATTTGGCCTTGGCTGAAGATTTATATGTCGATGCTTTGGTGTTTTTGTTGGTCAACTCTGGATGAACCTTGGGTCTAAACGCCCCAACATTTAGAAGGATGTGCGCAAGTGTGAAATGACCAAACAAATGGTTTTATTGATGGGAACTGAAGGTCTTGTGTTGAAGGTTGAAGGAAAGAGATGAGGTGGTATCCATCTTAGGAGGAAATTCAATACTGGCTAACTACAAAGGAGCATGAGTTTTCCTTGTGAGAAACTCAGGATATGAGAGTGAATGTGAAGAGATGGAAAGATAAATACCATGTTACACTGATATGCATCAGATGTTCTTTGCAAAATTTCCTTGTCTATTATATGAATGGCTACAAAGGAAAATTGCTACCAATTCTGCTTTGTGGCCTCCAAAACCAATAGTTTTGGATCAAACCACACTTTATAGGTTGAAGGCGTTGGATAATCATCCATTTATTTCTAGTTTTATCAAATAAAGGAAAAACATATGATTGATGTTTTTGTAGAGTACACTGATTCTTTCAACAAGGATGAAAGAAAATTTATAGAAGGTCCAAAAAAAGGAATATTGGATGAAATCTCACTCTTGATCAAGATGGTGTTTGTGGAGAAAGGGATGATGCACATGGATCTCGACATGATGGATGAGTAGACTCCCATAGTGCTCGGGGGGTGAAAATACGAGCGTAAAACGAGAGAGGATATGGATCCATTTAGGATGATCCAAAAGTTGCTAGAATGAGATGAGGAATGGGATGGAACCAGAAGAGTAGAGGAGAGAGAGAGAGATATGAGATAGATGAAAAAAGAGTTGAGATAAGAAGGAAAAAAGAGAAGAGAGGTGGAAAGAATATAGCAAGGGCCATGCAATGAGGGGTCAGGCCTAGGATGAAGAAAAAGGAGATTGGACGAGAAGGAAGTGTGGAAGAATGCATTATGCCAAAGTGGATCATAGGCAAAGATAGGCCCGCAAAGAGGCACAGTGTCGAGATTAAGGTGTCCAATGGGGATACCAATAGTAGTATTTGGAGCAGTAATGGTCCCAAGAGCCCAGATGACAATGTCCAAACTCCTTTTCAACCTCAAAGGAGGATGAGGCGTAGAGTGGAGGCGTAGGAGAAAGGAAGGAACATGGAGGATCCCCTAGTTGTGGGGGAGAATAATTGGTTATTTTAGATGGTCTTTTGTGGTGTTGTAGGGTAATTTCACCTTGCTGGAGTTACCTACCTTAGGGTCTTCCTATACCTAATACATAATAGATATATAAACTAAGTATTTTCATAGATCTATATTATACACGATAAGGATCTACGAGTTGATGGAATAAAAGGTTTACCCGATAATCTGATGGTTTTCACTACATGCTCCTTAGTTTATAGCTCTCTCAAAGATACCCTTCTCTCTTGCTAACATAGATCTGCAGGCATAGACACACACAAAAACCTTTCCCAAGATCAAGTGAATCATGTATAAATGGATAATAGATCTAATGACATAACATAAGAATGTCAATTCCCTACCAATATCATAACAATTACATACAATAAAGTAAGGAGGAAAATATTATACATCTTCTATTAATGGAACAAATGGATTAAAACTTACAATCAAAGATGTTGATGCAGTCCTTTCCCAAGCTCTATGATCAAAATTTCAGTATAAGTTTACCTTATATTTTCTCCCCTCCTTTCCCATGAGAGACGTCCATTATATCGGATATTAGAGATAAGATCAAAGGTTAGTTTGGATAAGATGTAAATTCCCAAGATGAAAATGTTCTCAAGGTTGAACCATGAAAAATATTGGATTTAATCTCATCTCGTGATAACCAATCCTAATTAGGGAGTAACAAACCTAGTCACACTCTCCATTATTGCAGGGAGTGACTGATCACCCTCTACAGGAGGATAAGAAGTGACCATAACTTTTGGTCACAGGAAGTAAAGAGACAACCAACGAGTAAGAAAAAAGGTACTACAAACTTAGGGGGAAAGTGGTATAATTCAATGTTTCATACTGCTAACCCCTAGATGATGTCGATCAAGTGATCACGTGGAAAATAAATGTGTAACACATAGATAGAGGTAGAAAAACCTCTGGGTCCCCTCACAATAAATTTTAGAAGGAGATGGACTTACCCCCCCTTTGAACCACCCCCCTTTCACGTTTGTTATCAAGAGGAAAGAATAGTATATAGTGAGGAGATTGGAGTAAGAAAAAGAGTAGAAGGAGATAGAAGAGAGGAGATGAGTGAAGAAGAAGGAGAAGTCAATGCTACTTCACCAAGAAGAGTATTAATAGTAAGGAGTTTGACAACCAATATTCAGATCATAGGAGTTCATTTGAGAGTGACGATAGAAAATTAGGATAGCACCCTAAGGTTACCCATGTTCCATGGAATGCGTAAAGATGACGTAGAACAACAATGGTTTACGTACGAAGTAATATGGTTTGTGAAGAGGATCAAAGACAAAGTAACAAAGATTGTGCAACTGGAAACCAATTTTAGGGACAGAGCCTTGACATGGTACATGAAGTACAAGGCCATTGTGCCAATGGGATAGATGAGATATCTAATAGATATCAAGAGGGATTTACTAAAGGAATTTCAAAATTCCAATTCCGAATATCAATGTATTACTAGGATCAAGGACATCAAGCAACAAAAAGGACAAATTGTGTGGGATTATGACCAATGGTTTAATATTTTGTTGGATAGGTTGATGTTCCAGATTCAAGAAGTACATCATATAGAGTGGTTTATTTCAGGGTCACTTCCCCATATCTGAGTCCTTCTCACCTAAAAAAAGGTGACAAATCAACTAAAGGAAATAGAAATTGCAATGCACGTAGAAGCTACACTAGGAGGGGCAGAGACATTGGTAGGATTGATGGTGGTACAGTCGCAACTAGCCAATCTTACAATGTTGTTGCAAGATATGAAAAAGACAAAAGTCATGCGTGATCATGTATGGTGCACCACATGTCACTCTGAGAGGCATCACAGGGATGATTTCCTTGTACTTATGGATTATGTGGCGATGGGAATGCCTAGTCCATTCCCAATTGGGCCCCAGATGGAATGGTGAAAGATATATAGACAATGGTGTCATGTACTAGAAAAAATATAAATTTTCTTAAGAACCCTTATTCAGCTACCCCACCTATCTCCAAGTTAAATTTATCAAGACTAAAAGAATTGTTTCAACCTCGCACTGGTTTCATCTGAAACTTACAATGTTAGAATTAATTAAGTGAATTCTAGAGGGAAGGATATTAAATGTAATCGTGAGTAAGGGAGTAGGTGAATTTAGAGGTTAATGTAGCATACTTGATAATAATAATTCTAAATGATAACATAAATGATTTTCCCTCTTGTTGTTGACTACGAATTAACTATAGATGCAAAGTTGGAGGAACCTATTGGTTTTGAGACTAACAATAAAACAACAGAGGATTTATGCCAATCCTCCATTAACGTTACACCTTAACAAAATTCATTATCTATGGATTACTATATACTTATCACGAGGAATTTTGCATCTCTAACTTCCACAACTACCAAGAATCGTCATCCTATTTATCATTCACGTATTAGTAAGGATTGAATCTGAAACTTTATCTAGGGTTTCAAGAGTTCCGAGATCTTGGTTGAAAAGGTTATTCTCTTTTAAGACAATTACTTTTTACTAAACGTCTGCAATTCATAAACCAACACTCAATTGTTCCTATATTAGAAGTGTTTTATTGCAGCATTAGTAATCTATACTTCCATGCCAATGCTATTACATAATTCGAGTAACAATAAAAATCTAGGAGAATTTCTACTGGGAAAGCTAAGTCCACATTGACCATATCCATCTATAGGTTAGGAAATTGATAAGTAAAAATTTACGATACAAGACAAGGGATGACACATGAAAAAAAAAACATAAATTACAAGAGGAATCCATGTGGTAATACAAAGTCATTAAGCAATGCATGCTAGTACAATAATGATTTCAAGGGTGATGAAATTCTACGGTACATTGTTAACCCAAGTCGTGGATGTTATCCAAAGTCGTGGAAGCTACAATGATAAGAGTAATGTAAAGATAGAATGTATTCAAACGTTCAGAAGAACTGTGAATAACACAATGGCTCTTTAAAACGGTAATCCAAGGATAAGGACCTATGAAATTTGACCCTTGCTATTAGGACAAATTATCAAGAATTTGGATCAATTATTACTAATAATTGCTTAACCATGATTTACACAAAAGTTCTTTCGAGGAATAATTTACATTGATCCATACAACAAGTTCTTTTCAGGAATTAAAATTCACATTGATACATAAAAAAGTTCTTTCAAGAAATAAATTTACATCGATCCATACAAGCCAGTATACATCTCCAATAATTCTCATCTAAAACATCATATCAAAACAATGAATATCGTAACTAGAAGGATGGATTTTTTGATAATACTCATTTCCTGCACACGTACTCCCTGCTTTCTCTTTCTAATCCACAAACTTCACCGATACCTACCAACCAATTCTAGGGGTACTCTTCTTCCCCCTTATCCCCCCAAGCCGCAAAGGGGCCACACATAGAAAACCAAACTCAATAGCACAAGCTTTCCCTCGCAAGGCGAGGCTACCACCTCTTGCACAAAATTGAACCCAACTCTCCACAAACAAACTTAGTCAAATAAAATTTCAGCAACATAACATTCATCCAACAATAGGGTAAGTTCTCTCTTCCTCACCATTTATTTTATAGGAAAAGTTGCATTGACACATGTTCTCCCATGCACAATTAAACAATTTTAAATAATTAAATTAAGGATTATTCACCCTCAACACATGTCACACCCTCCCCAAGTTGCACATAGTAAATCCCTTGTAATTTTAATTAATTAAATATTTTCCCTCACACTCCCCAATTTGTTCCTATTCTTCCTCCTAGTTGTCTCTTATTTCCCCAATCCCTCCTTTTTTTGTGTCCCCTAACTAAATTTCAGTTTGATTTTGATTGGGAGTCTTCTTTTAGTTGGGATTAGTGATTGATTGACTTAATATACTAACTCTAAGTTTACCACCTATTCTCTCATGTTTTTATTTCTTTCTATTTAAAAATCCCTTTTTATTATTTTCATGCACACATGTGCATCTATCCAACTTTCATTCTTATTCTCTTTTTCTAATATTATTAAGTCTAACTTCTCTTATTCAAGTTTAAATGTTTTATTTAGTAAAGCACATTAGACTTATACTCTTTTTAGTTTTCTAGTTTAATTCGCTAATTAATTGTATGCTCTTTTTTAACAAGGTCTAAGCATTCTTACTTTATTTTCTAGGACTTCTATATTTTTATTGACTCATTATTTTGTTTACAAGATGCGCCCTTCAAGACACACTTATGTGCTTCAAGGGTGCCACTCACCATTGAATAGTTTGGAAGTTTGTCAGACACTTAGAGTCAACACTCCACTGATCGGTATTGTGAGAGACCAAGGGATTTTCTAAGGAAGGATTTTGCTTTATTGTGTGCCCCTTAGAATTCTTGGTGAGCGACTTTCTTAGTCTTCCCTCATGATATCGTGGACCTCTTGGAACGAGGTAATTGTTAACCTTCATTTAGGTCATGGAAGGAGTGATAGTAAGTTTTTACAGGGACATTGCCACACCTCTCCCTCATTCTTCTAGTTTATGTGTATAACCCCTTAACTCCATATGTGAGTCAGATTAGAAAGTGTCACCATGCCTACATCCACTGTTAAGAACCAAATATCAATATAGCATAGAAAATCCTCAGAAAAAGTACTCAACGCCTTGAAAAAGAGATAATTTCAGACAATAAGCCTCTTCGAGGGGGCAACCTCCTTTTACCCCACTTAAATGTTCAAGTACAAGATGAT
>SNQJ01S0008629.1:80757-91754 GCA_010110895.2 Picea sitchensis | reverse complement strand
ATTTGGACTCAAGGTCCGTATTTGATTTTATAACTGTTGTGCTCGAATAATATTGAGTTTACCAAACATAGATTCAATCGTGTCCCAAGCTTCTTTGGGGTCATCAATATCTTGAAGGTGGTACCTTAAATCAGGAGAGATGGAAATTTTGATTAGTCCATGTGCTTCGTCATTCCTATTATCCCACTTGGATTTCTTATCAGCATCAGTGGGTGCTTTTTCCTTTCCCAAGGTAATCCGGTACAAGCCTTTACTTCTTAAGAAATCTTCCATTTTGATTTCCATTGGAAGTAGTTGTTGATGCTAAGCAAGATAGTACTTTTAGAAGACATATTAAATATGCATATAATGTGGATTTAAAATCTAAAACTAATGATCTGGATGGGAAGTGCTCGAAAAGTTATGCGGTTTTAAAAAAAATGGCACTGAAAATGAACTTCCGATGTTAGAGCTATTCCCTTTTAAAAAAAGGCACAATCAGTAACCAAATGACCACGTGATTGTGTAAGTTGCTTTATGAAGTGACGCACTTTTATAAAGAAAAGTGGGGATCACTTTTACAATGAAGTTGCTTTATAATAGAAAAGTTGCATGCAAAATAAATAACTCTAAGATAAAATATTAAAGCTACTTTTAGTGATTCACTTTTATACTTGAAGTGAAATACACTTTACAATTTTAGCATGAACTTTTTCAAAAAAGGTAACAAAAGAGAGACTTGAACTCAAGACCTTGTACTTAATAAGACAACTTTTAACCAAATGATCTAGAAAAACATATTGTAATGTTTAGAAGGAGGATTGAGATTGTTTTGTTGTTGTTTTTGTTATTGTGGAAGATGGCCTTGGAGAGCGTGCTAAAAAAAAACTCTTTTCACACAAGAAAAAAATTCCGCTTCTCTTTGACAACAAGGGTTAGATCTCGGTTAGCTTACCGAGAAGATGCACCTTTTTCTATTTGTTTCTGATTTTTCGAGATCATACAGGGCACAAGGCAAAGAGCATACGCAGATCTAAACGAGTAGCAACCTAGAAATAAATAAAACAAAACCGAAATAAAACCAAAATACTACTCTGCAAAATTTTTAAAAAATGCGTATTCAAGCTTTATACCTTCGGATCAGACTGTAATGGTTGTATCTCGGGCAAATGGAAACCTTTTCGAGTGAAATGAAAAGTGTTCTTGAATGAAACGAGTGCTCTAGATGTAATGGAACAATCCTCTCAGACCAAAAATGTACGAAAATGACAGAAAGTGTAGATGCAACAACTCGACTTCAGGATCTCGATCTTCAACATGATCGGGTCCTCAAACATGCTCTGATACCATGTTTGACAACATAGGTATTCCAACAGAGGATGAACACCTTCAGTAACCACTCACATAACTAGATCAAATATCAACACACCGATGTTTTCATGTGGTAAAACCCCTACGGGGAAACATCCATGGCCCCAACCAATGCGGCCACTTGGAGCAGTTTATTAATGCAAAGAAAAAGATTACAACGAGATTTTACAAGAGAGTTTATCACAATCGATCATTAGCAAATGACCCTCCATGCTCTTTAAATAGATATCATGTATCAATCGGGTGTTAATCCAAGGATCAATGCCCATTAAGATCGAGGAGAGTATGAACCGTTGGATCACTCTATGTCGGGAACATATTGTGACCGTCGGATTTCCTAACTACAAATGCATACTAAAGAAACACACTTTTACCTAATGACATATTAGACCAAGTAGATCTTAACTAACTCCTAAGTGTCTAAATATCCTAACATTATAAATGTCACGTGCGATTGTATTCCCAAGTTTGATTTGGATTTGTCAATAGCTATTGACTTCCTGGAGTCTTTTAAGAAATATGTGACTGATACTAATATTTTATTTGAAGATGTTTTGATGAAACCATCTTCATTTGAAATACAAGGATTGCTTGGAAGGAAGTGGTTTAGTAGGAGGATTCAACCAAAATAAATAAAGTCTTTTACCCAAATGGTGAAGACATTTATGAAAGGTTGGATCCTAGGTTATAAACAGGTTGAAGATGTTNTTAACTAACTCCTAAGTGTCTAAATATCCTAACATTATAAATGTCACGTGCGATTGTATTCCCAAGTTTGATTTGGATTTGTCAATAGCTATTGACTTCCTGGAGTCTTTTAAGAAATATGTGACTGATACTAATATTTTATTTGAAGATGTTTTGATGAAACCATCTTCATTTGAAATACAAGGATTGCTTGGAAGGAAGTGGTTTAGTAGGAGGATTCAACCAAAATAAATAAAGTCTTTTACCCAAATGGTGAAGACATTTATGAAAGGTTGGATCCTAGGTTATAAACAGGTTGAAGATGTTNNNCCACTTTCCCCCCACCCAATGACATCCTTTCAGGGATAAAAGAGAAAATGGATGCTCTTAGATTTCTGGTGGAATATACCCAAGTACAATATGTTGCGCCTTGTATGGAGAAACTTGAAGACAATCTCCCTGAAGAGGCTCATACTTCTCCTCCTTCCCATGAGCTACTACTATATGATAGCTCATGTTCAGAAAAAGTCAATGAATGGGAGGCCTATTTGAAAATCCTCAAGCAAATGGATAAGGAAGATCTTGTTGAAGAAGGGCATATAGAGACCATTTATCTCCATATTGATAATAAATATATCATCGATTAAAGAATTACCAAGACATATCCAAATCCATCTGAAGAAAATGAATAAAAACTCTACCTCGAAAGTCTCTAGGAAGACCTTGCAGCTGATTTTAATGTGTTATCCCAACATGAAAACAAAGGTGAAGAGTCTTATCTTCTAGAGGGTGACAGGGTTATGATTGATATGAAAGAATAAATTTCTAGCCACGTGGATAAAGAAGATGAAGAAACCATAGTAAGGAACATTGATGAAGTTTCTTCTCATATTTCCATTGAAAATCAAGATACAAATTAAGATCACATGGACGAGGAAAGAATCGATGACATTGATATTCAAGAATCCACCCTCCCACATCTAGATGAAAGTATATATTTGATATCTTGTGTTCCTTTTCGATCATTCTAGTCTCATGATACATCTTGTAGTGATTAAGAAGGGGAAAACTTGGTGGGAAGTTATTCACCGGACAAGAAGCATGATTGCAATGAGATTGAATGTATTGATGCATTCCTTCAGGTTGACAGATGTAAATAGGATACAAGCTACTACCAATTTGTTGGAGATCCATTTTGTGATACAGAGAATGATGAGCGTGAGATTACATATTTTTGACCATATCAACCATGCGCGTCCATACTTCAAGAACATTTTTCTTTACAGGACCATAATGGGTTTTTCCACTTTCGAGATGCAACAAAAATTATTCAACCATGGATGTTCTTAATCAGTAACTTTCAAGTGTTTAAATATCCATTTGATAATGATATTTTGACGTCCATAGTGGTAGGAAGGCTGAAACATGTTCAATTTCAGACATACTTCATGATTTTTCCTTTTTCCATGCCACACCAATAAACCATAAGTTGGGAGTTTCCTTTTGTTTTTAGTTCTCCTTTATTATCTCAGAATATTTTTCGGTATGTGATTATATACATCCAAAGAGAGAAGTAGTATTCATGCAATTTCCAGTTAGATCCTCCATCAAATCCTCTTTTACTTGATAGTGTGATGAATAACATTGACGAGTAGTTCAATGCCAACAATGAGAACAATAAGTACATCAGCCTGATTGAGTTCTCATTGAGTTATGGATTGAAGAAACATGCAGTAGTACAAGAGATGCATGGCACTTCATTGTAACTCTTTTGCATGATGATCCTGGTCTCATTGCAGGATCTTCCCGAGTCATGAAAGAGCTACCAACATATGCTTTATATAGATTGACATATCACTCTATTACCTAGCAACCAACAAAAAGGGTAAAACCCAAGGTAATGATGTGTTTCTATGTTGGTTGCATTGGTTATATGAGTTTACTTGACATATGTTGTTTCCTTCTTTAGAGTAGGTAAGACATAGTTGAAATTTTGGTTTGATAATGATGTGCTAATTTTAATAAAATTTGACTTGTCAGAATAAGCTCTATTGTGAGCATTAGTTCAATTTTTCATTTCACCATTTCCATTTCATAGATTAGATTGCTTTCTGTTTCAGTTTATTTTTACTTTCTGTGAAGGGATAAGGTTTCGTGTCTTAATCCCTCTCCTAGAATTTGATGTTTGCTTTGAGATTTTTTTAAGTCTACAGGTTGAGATTTTGGGGTTCTCACATCCTCTCAGAAGAGAAAGTTTCCTAGTTGGAGCCAGTTGTTACCTCTCCACGAGGTACGATATATTTTCACATGGTGACACCATTATGAGCTCGATGATGCAATTTAAATCTATGTAAACAATAGTGGATGATTATGTCATAGACTTCCAGACTTGGCCCATTCATGATTAGTCCCCTTCTGTCCTTGCATCACCATCTCTCGTCCTGGATAGGATTGGAGGTTGTGGCACAGATCTACAGGGACACATGATTGTGTGGAACTATAGGTCTTATGTATGGATGATTGTAGTTTGTGGGGCCTAGTGCGATCCATGTCATGAAAACCTATGTCTTTCCCTATGGTTATCCAATACTGAGACTATAGGCCTATGTTATCCATGTTGCATTATCATTATGTTCCCAACATGGAAGTCTCATGATTTTTTCATCAGTCCACGTCTTTTCATGCATATGTCCCTCAAGAAAAAATACAACATGGGTTCAAAATGACCAGAAAAAATATCTTGAGTAAAATGCATGTTGCAAAATTGTGATTGAAAAATTACTTAGGGAGTTTTCAGAATTGCACATCTTTTCATGCAGATACACCTTGGAGTCAAAAATACAGCATGGGTTCAAAATCAAATCATGAGCAAGACCCATGTCACATAATTCTCCTTGTTGGAATATTGAGAGAGATATTGCCTCCTAAGAGAAAATCGCCCCACATCTATTAGAAAATTGTTGGGCACATTTTACAAGGTCAATTGGTCAAGGAGTGGAACTTTTGGGGTATTTGAGACTTGGAATAATTTTTGGAAGGTCAAATATTCCTCCCCCACATGAAAAATAATAATTTTTTTTCAAAGATTCTTTGTTTTCTATCAAAGTGGTTAATTTAACCACTAAATGACCAAATCATTCTCTTTGGGACAAATTGCAACTACTCATTAATAGATTTGGCAAGTCAAACTAACTGTTAGAAGGAAGAATAGTCAATGTGAAAACAATATGATTTTTATTGCTCATTTATCAAGGAGAAATTGTCCCTAAGTTTATTTCTTCCACCAAATCAAATTGTAAAGCATTCTAAAAATGGAATTTATGCCATTTTGACCATGGAATGATGTAATAAAAATTAATTATGAAATAGTTTATCCTCCAACCAATTCTAGATGAGAAAAGAAAGAAAATTAAGTTTTTTATGAGGGAGTTAGAAAATAGCCATTACAAATTAACTATATAAGGCTAGCTATGCCTCTCATTTTTTGTTGTTGAAACTTTGTGAGATCATAATTCCATTTTACATAACTCCATTCTCTTATGTCATTGTGAATTATATGATGTAATGTTTTATTTTCTTGGTTTTGGATATTTGTAATTTTTCTCTAACAACTGTTAGGAGACTTGAGGAATATAATCAATCAATCCATTGAGGGGCTAGATAATCACATGGAAGATATGAATATAGGCCTTCACATCCTTACTCTCTTTGTGTGATCCAAGGGAAATACACCCAAGTTGTTGGATCAACTCCTCTGGGAGTAGATTCAACCAAGTGGTCTATTATCTCTTCAAACTATGTTGATTGTTATATTGGAGACCATCTTGTAGAGGATCTCTCCTAGAAATATGAAAGGAATATCCCATCTATTGGTAAAATTTCTAGCAATGGGGGAGATAGTGCTTCCACTCCAAACTCATTCATCTAGAAATCTATCCATCCAATCTTGAGCTCACAGGGCCATAATCACATAAACCAGAGGCATCAATAGGTAAGAATTAAAGGTAATAAAATATCTCAATTTCTGAAAAACCATTTTAATTAAATATTCTCAATCATCTTTTATTACAAAAATACAAAAAAGCAAATACCCTAGCTTTATATTTCAATGTTATCTTCACCAAGCTAGTATATCTTGGGTTTTTTTCATTGTTAGATTTTCCCTACCCCAAGATAAATATTCCTTTGAGTTTTATGCTTCATTTAACATCTATTACAAAGGTTTATCTGTGAAAAAGTGTGTGGTTCTGCACTATAACAATAAATAAAATATTCAGAGCTACACTTGGTGGACACAATTGAAGGGTACATTTTCTAAGTTTTACCTTCCTAAATATTTCCATTTGAATTTCGAAATATGATTTTCATGTAATATCTTTATTTATGGTCATTATAAAACTTAACTACAACCCAACAATTGATTTTGTTGGCCCTAGAAAACTTTGGGTTTTGACACTAAGGGGATTTGAACCCCAAATATGAAAAGGTAATTTCCATCTTGATGGAAATTAAATGTATAGTAGATATGAAGGCTATTAGGCTTAGTAAAATCTTATATCTTGCTTCCCTAGCCTTCTTACCCACAGAGCTAATGATATAGTGCATTAATGCACTTGTGGGAGGCCTCAAAATACCATTTTCCTTGTTGTTTTATGTGTTTTATTGTGTTTTGTAGGTATGATTTAGTAGGAAAGAAAGGAAATTACTCATTTTTATCCACTTTGGTCAAGGTAATCACATAAACAATCATCCAAAAAAGTGGTAAAAACATTTCCTTTTTCTCTTGTACTTAATTTCATTATTATCTTTGGAGAGTAAGGGTAAATTAGCTTGTTGTTTATTCACTTTATTTTCCGGAATATCTTTTATTCCAACAAGCTATTAAAATAATTAATGCCTACCCCTTCACCATATCCCACTAGTTAAGGCAATGATCTACTAATCGGTCAGGTAAGGTGATTGTGTTGTGTTATAGAGAAGCCTCCCAAAGCCTTTGGCAAGTAGGAGGTTGGCTTGAACAGGGATAGGATAGTTGTTGTGGTGACATTGGGCATGTATTTCTTGTGTTTCTCCCATATCAGTCTAAGACCTTGTAGGACTACTAGTTTGGGTGGTAACATTTTTTGGCGCCATTGCTAGGGAGAAAGGTTTTCAAACCAAAGGGTCCCTAAAGACATATACATCGATAAGTTTTATTGATTTGTACTTTGATGAGATTGTTTTGGATTTATATGCTAACATTTTAAGATCTCTTCTGGTGACTCCACTAAAGAAAAAAAAATTACAATGCAATTAGAAGTGTCCAACACTGACGACTCCATTGTCTCATCTTTGGTAAGAACTTGTGTTTTAATTTTATTTTTATTTTTATTGTATTGTATGATGCACTAAATTGTAGGAGCTCATCTAGCAAGTCCACCTGAATCACATCAGACACAAAGATACAACACAAGAACCAATTCCTTAGTAATTGGTGACTCCACATCTTAGGTATGGCTACGATTGGTATGAAAACTCTTTGGTTTAACAAATCATCATTATTTATGTTTGTAGTATGGATTTTAATTAGGAGGAATTGTCATATCTTTCTTATATACTTGTTCATTTGGATTTACCATGAATTTCGAAACCTCCATATCTTTGTGTAAATGTCAGGTCCGATTGTATTCCTGATTTTGATGGGGATTTGTCAATAGTTGTCAACTTCCTAGAGTCTTTTATGAAATATGTGATTGATACTAATATTGTATTTGAAGATGTTTTGATGAAATCCTTTGCATGGGAAATACAAGGATCATTTGGAAGGAAGTGGTGTAGTAGGTGGATTCAAACAAAATAAATAAAAGATTTTCCCCAATTGGTGAAGAGATTTCAGAAAGATTGGATCCGAGGTTATAAAAACGTTGAAGATGTTCAATTCCTAATTGATCTACATGGAAGAATACTAGATAAGCTTAATGATTTGATCATAGAATATGGTGAGCACCCCCCGATGAAATCCTTTGAGAGATAAAAGAGAAACTGTAAGCACTTAGAATTCTGGTGGAATATACCCTAGTACAATATGTTGGGCCTTGTATGGAGAGACTTGAACATGATCTCAATGAAGAGGCTCATATTTATGATCCCTCCCGTGTTCTTCTACAATATGATATATCAAGTTCAGAAAAAGTAGATGAATCAGAGGCCTATTTGAAACTACTTGAGGAAATGGGTAAGGAAGATCTTGTTGAAGAACGACATATGAAGACCATTTCTCTCCATATTTAGAATAAAGATACTGGATCGATGAAAGAATTATTGAGCCACATCCAAAACCAGTTGAGGATAAGGAATGACAACTCTACCTCGAAAGTCTCAAGGAAGAACCTGCAAATTATTTTAATGTTTTATCCCAACATGAAAACAAAGGTGAAGAGTCTTAACTTACAAAGAGGGACAATATTATGATTGATACGAAAGAACAAATTTTTAGCCACATGGATAAACAAGATGAAGACATCATATTATGGAACAATGATGATGAGTCTTCTCATCTTTCCATTGAAAATCAACATATAATTGAAGATCACAGGGATGATGAAAGCATTGATGATAGTGATATTTAGGAACCCACCCTCCTATCTCCAAATGAAAGTACACATTTCACATCCTTTGTCCTTTTCGATCATTTTATTCTCATGATACATTTTATAGTGATTTGGAAGGGGACAACTTGGTGGCAGTTCTTCACTTGACAGGAAGCATGATTGCACATAGATTGAATATATCAATGTATTACTTCATGTTGACAAATTCAAATGAAATACAAGCTACTACCATTTTGATAGTGATCCCATTTATGATACAAATATTGCTGAGGGTGAAATTGCAGAGTTTTATATTACACGAACAAGTATATTTACAGGCCCAGAATGGGAGTTTCCACATTCAAGATTCAACAAAACTAATTCAGCCATGGATGTCGTTAATAAGTAGCTCTAAAGTGTATAAAGATCCATTCAACAATGATAGTTTGAGGTCCACAGTGTTTGGAAGGATGAAACATGTTCAGTTTCATATATACTTCATGAGTTGTCCTTTTTCCATGCCACAACAAGCAACCATAAGGTGGGAGTTCCATTTTTCTTTTAGTTCTCATTTATTATCTCATAATTTGTGTGGGTATGTGATTAGATACATCCAGGGAGAGCGTTGGTATTCATGCAAGTTATAGTAGGAGCCACCATCAAAGCCTCTTTTACTTGATATTGCGATGAATAACATTAATGAGTGGTTCAATGCTAACAATGAGAACAATAAGTGCATCATCCTCGTTGAGTTATGGATTGAAGAAGCATGCAATAGTACAAGGGATGCATTGTACTCCATTGTAACTATTTTGCATGATGATCCTGGTCCCATTGGAGGATATTCTGAAGCCATGAATGAGTTACCAACATATGCTGGCTACGGATTTGACATATCATTATTCTTATTAGAAAGGAAACAGAAAGGTAAAACTGAAAGTAATGATGAGTTTCATTGGTTATATGATTGTACTTGAAATATGTTGTTTCCTTGTTTAGAGTAGGTAGCATATAGTTGAAAGTTTGGTTTGATAATGATGCGCCAATTTTAGTTAAAATTTTGGCTTGTCAGAATAGGCTCTATCGTGTGCATTAGTACAATTTTTCATTTCAGCATTTCCATTTCATATATTATATTTTTTTTTGTTTCGGTTTATTTTTTCTTTCTAGGAAGGGATAAGGCTTCATGCATTACTCCCTCTCCTAGAATTTGATGTTTGCTTTGGGAGTTTTTCGAGTCTACAGGTTGAGATTCTGGGGTTCTCACATTGTCTTAGGAAGATAAAGTGTCCCAGTTGGATCCAGTTGTTACCTCTCTAGGAGGTATCATATATTTTCACATGGATACACCATTGTAAACCAAGGGATTCAAGTTAAATCCATGTAAACCATAGTGGATGATTATATGGTAGACTTCTAGACTTTGTCTAATTATGATCAGTCCCATTATGTCCCCATCACCCCATCTGTCATCTTGGATAGGATTGGAGGTTGTGGCATGGATATATGGGGACACATGATTATGTGGAGCTATAGGTCTTATGTAGGGGTGATTGCAGTTTGTTTCCCTTCGCTGGTCCATGTCATGCAAACCTATGTCTTCCCATGTGGTTATCCTATATTGAGTCTGTAGACATCCCTTGGCCATGGTGCATTTTAATTTTTTTCTCAACATGGCAGTCTCACAAAGTTTTCATCAATGCACGTCTTTTCATGTAGAGGTCCCCGAGGCAAAAATACAACATGGGTTCAATGCGACTAGAAAAATATCTTGAGAAAAACCCATGTTGAAAAATTGTGATTCAAAAAATATTAAGGGAGTCTTCAACATTGGACGTCTTTTCATGCAAATACACCTTGGAGGTAAAAATACAACATGGGTTCAAAATTAGCAAAAATAATCATGAGCAAGATCCATGTCACAAAATTATGATTGTTGGAATGTTGAGGGAGATATTTCTTCCCAAGACAAAATCGTCCCACATCTTCTAGAAAATCACTGGGCACATTTTACAAGGTCAAATCGTCAAGGAGTCGAACGTTTGGGGTATTTGGGCCTTCAAATAATTTTTGAAAGGTCAAAGAATCCTCCTCCACTTGAAAAATAATTAATTTTATTCAAAGATATTATATTTCCAAGAAATGTGGTTAATTTAACCATTAAATGATCAAATCATCCTCTTTGGGACAAATCACAACTACTCATTAATGTTGAAATAATGTAACTGCGAAGAACATTCTTATTATAATTGGATTAAATCCCCATTGTGGATTAATCATGTCATTATTATTATTATTGTTATTGGATTAATCCCCATTGTGGATTAATCATGTCGGTAATTGTATAAGGACCAAATCCCCTTTTGCAGATTGGTCATCGGACAATTACAA
>SNQJ01S0008629.1:46046-78217 GCA_010110895.2 Picea sitchensis | reverse complement strand
TATGATAAGGAAGTTTTTGCTGGGTTTTCTTCCCCTAGAGGGTTTCCCAGGATAAATGTTGTGTCTCTTGTGAATGTGTATTTCTCAGTGATCTTGTTCATATTATGCTCTTATCTATTGAAATGCAAAGAACTATAATAATGACATAAACATTAACAATTAATTGATATGACTAGTCAAACTAGCCATTGGAAGGAAGAATAGTCAATGTGGACAAAATATGATCGAAATTGCTCATTTCTCAAAGGGAAATTGTCCCTAAGTTTATTTCCTCCACCAAATAAATTGGTAAAGCATTCTAAAAGTAGGATTTATTTTATTTTGGCCATAGAATGATGTAATAAAAAAAATATTATCAAATGGTTTAGCCTCCAACCAATTGTGGACGAGCAAACCAACAATTTATTTTTTTATTTTTTTATGCGGAAGTTAGAAACTAGTTGTTACAAATTTAACTATATAATTCTAGTTACTCCTCTCATTTTTTGTTGTTGAAACTTTGTGAGAGCATAATGTCATTTAAAAAACTCATTTCTCTTGTGTCACTATGAATTATATGTTGTAATTTTTCTTTTCTTCCACTTGGATACCTGTAATTGTGCTTTGACAAAGTTTCTTTAGGAGACTTGCAGAAGATAATCAATCAATCCATTGAGGGGATACATAGTCATGTGGAAAAGAGGAAGATACGCCTTCCCCTCCTCACTCTCTTTGTGGGATCCAAGGGTAATACACCCAAATTGTTGGACCAAATCCTTTGGGAGTAGCTTCAACCAAGTTGTCTATCATCTCTTCGACCCAAGTTGATTTTTATCTTGGAGACCATCTTGTAGATGAGATAACCTAGAAAGATCCAACGAATAACTTATATGTTGGTAAAATTTCTAGCATTGGGGGTGATAATGCTTCCACTCCAAACCTAGTTGTCCAGAAATCTATGCAACCAATCTTGACTTCATGGGGCCATGATCGCATAAAAAAGAGACATCATACGATAATAATTAAAGGGAAGAAAATATCTCAATTTCTTCAACCATTTTAATTAAATATTTTCAATCATATTCTATTCGAAAAATACAAAAAAAAATCATACCCTAGCTTTGTATTTCAATTTTATCTTCATTAAGCTAGTAGATATTGGGGTTTTTTCCTTGTGGGATTTTCCATACCCAAAGATAAATATTCCTTTGATTTTTATGCTACATTTAACATCTATTACAAAGGTTTATTTGAGAAAAAGTGTATAGATCTGCACTATAACAACAAACAAAATATTCAGAGCTACACTTTGTGGGCACAGTTAAATGGTATATTTTGTAAGGTTTACGTTCATAATCCCTTCCATTTCAATTTACAGATCTTATTTGTATGTAATATACTTATTTATGATAATTATAAATCTTAACTACAACCCAACAATTGATTTTGTTGGATGTAACAAACTTTGGGCTTTGACCCTAGGGGTATTTGAACCCCAAATTTGCAAAGGTAATTTCCGTCTTGTTGGAAATTAAATGTTCATCATACATGAATGATATTTGTCTTAGAAAACACTTATATCTTGCTTCCCTAGCTTTCTTACCCACAGATCAAATGATTTAATGAATTTTCGCACTTGTGGGAGGCCTCAAAAGACCATTTTCCTTGTTTTCTTCTGCATTTTATTATGTTTTGCAAGTCTAATTTAGAAGGAAAGTGAGAAAATTAGTCATTTTTTGTCTATTTGGTCAAGGTACTCACATAGACAATCATCTGTAAAAGTGGTAACAACATTCCCCTTTTCTCTTGTACTTCATTTCATTATTATTTTTAGAGAGTAAGGGTAAATTAGGTTGTTTTTTATTCACTTCATTTTCTGCAATGTATTTTATTCAAACAATCTAATTAAATAATTAACTCCTACCCCTTCACAATAGCTCACTAGTTAAGGCAACGATCTACTAATCGGTTGTGTAAGGTGATTGTGTTGTGTTATAGGGAAGCCTCCCAAAGCCTTTTGTGAGTAAGAGTTGGACTTGAACAGGGAGAGGATTGGTATTGTGGTCACATTGATCACCTATCCCTTGTGTTTCTCCCATAGAAGTCTAAGACGTTGTGGGACTACTAGTTTGGGTGGTAACAGGTCTGAATTTTTAAAATTGGGGTCTCAGACCTTTTGGGGCCATTTCGAGGCATCAAACAACATTTTTGTGGTTAAAACTTTCATAGCATAGTTTAGACCTAGTGAAACTATTCTACACATTGATAGTTTTCCAACTGTGCAAAAATCACGTCAATCAGAGCTCGTATGCAAACGTTTTTCCTCCTGCAAGTTGACCTATCATGTTGACCACCATGGTATGTGAGGATGCCATGTCAACCCCCAGCCACACATATGAGTCTAACCATATATGTAATTTCAAGAAGATTCTAGAAGTTACAAAATCCTATCATAATTGAGGGTTGAGGAAATTAGAAAACCTATCCTTAAATCATTATCAAGCTATGTTAAATAGCGCCCTACTAGGAGGAGAAGGGGTTCCATTCTTTTGCATTGTATCTTGTTCCATAATTGAACAAAATATATGAGAGTGGTATTCTTTGAGCATAACAAAGAAAGAGAGATTATGTAGCAACCATATAGGCCACAGGTCAAAAACAAATTCTGGAAGAGTGTCTCTTTCTTTGTACTTGCATCATTTCTATACTAGATAAAAGATAGCAGAGCAGCCTCACCTTCTAGTTGGTTTTTTTTCCGTATTGTATTTTCCAAATCATATCTTGTGTTTATTTGTGGATGGTGTGAATGTATTTTATTGTTCTTTGTTTTCCACATTTTATCTATTTCATGCATAAGCAGAAAATCAATCACTAAATCTTCTAAAGAAATAAAGGACAATTAACCTTAATAGTAAAGATTTTAATATTTTAATAGATCTCCTGTGACAAATTGTTCCATGGAATATTCACAACAATTTGCAGATCACCCCGCCCTTTCAAATTTAACCAAAAACCCAAATGGGTATATTTATGCTTGGTGATTCATGCTATTCAATTTTCACCTAGAGCCTATACACCATCCCATTCTGCAAAATGTACTAATCTTCATTTGATGAAAAATTGGAGGTAAATTAGTCACTCGGCCTCACTGGAACTTTTATGCCCCATGACACCATTGAATTAACCTCAAATTTGACTCGAGACTTTTGTTTTTATTAATATACCTTTATCTTTGTTGATATCTCATCCTTACTAACATGGATGACAAGTGAATTTTAGGATAATATTTTAAGTTCTGGAAATATTTTATAATATTTAAATATATTGTATTTAGTCTTACCTCAAACATATTTAAATAGTCAAATATGATATATTGCATGAATTGTATTTGTCTATTTTGAAGTCAAGAAATTTGTAATCATTATAATCTATTTTCAAGAAAGGAAACATATTTTTGCAATCACCGAGGGAAGGTTGAACATTGAGGTTGATTAAAGTTCAGACTTAAACACTGGTTACATTAAGACACTGTGCTCTTCTTGATAGTAGTTTTTCAATCCATTTACAATTATGTAGTTTCAATGTTTTCATAACCTATGTTTCACTGTTTCATGGTTTAATATTGAATCTTCCTTATTCATTGATTGTTTGATTGATTTAGATTGACGGCCAAGGTGCTATTGCGTACGCTATTGATATTTTCTCCATGCTTTCATTTGGATTATATATTTTCTCCATGCTTTCATTTGAATTATATGTTTATTATTGTTATTTTCTCCATGCTTTCATTTGAACTATATGTTTATGCTTGGACAGCATTTCTGAAGAAAAGATGGGATGACATGAGTATAGCAACAACGAGAATCTCAGCTAACCCAGGCGCAAATGCGTCTGGTATTCTTCAACTGCTAGCAACTGATAGTAGTGCTTATGTAGTGCCTTTGCAGAGTTATAGGGATGTCCACTACTATGGCGAAGTCAGAATTGGTACACGTCCTTAGAAGTTTCATGTTATATTTGACATTGTGAGTTCCAACCCTTGGGTGGCTTCATCCTGTTGCTATTTCTTGTTCTAATCCTATTTTCTTATGGAGTACAAGGTAGACCAGTCCCGCACATAAATAAAACAAATGGAAAATTATCTGACATTCAATATGGATCTGGCTCACTGTTTGATTACTTGAGCACAGATCATGAGAAACTTGAGATTTGGGAACATTGTTGTTTACGATTAGCTCTTTGACAAAGCTACCGAAGACCCACGTACACCTTTTTTAGCTACTAATTTTGATGTTTTTTTGGGCAAGGCAGATGTCTGGGAAGAGGAACGATTGTCTTTAGTAGAGTCGCTCCACCATACTCGACACCAGAACACAGTTATGATTCTGTTACAGGCAGTTTAACATTGGAAGAATACTAGTCCATGATCAACAAATATGTTCTTCCATTGGTGGTGTTTCTGTAGCAGCTTCTGGCACTTTTGTTGATTGGTCCATTTCCTACCTAAGGCGAAAACTAATGATGATATTGGTGCTGATGTCATTGTTAACAGGAAACCTACACTTGAAGATCGCCGCCTTGAAGTTCCAGTGAAAACAAACAAGATTCCAGCGAAACTTCCATCGCTGCAGCCTGTTTTCTCCAAACTTATGGATGGCTTCCTAGTGTTTGGCGTTATTTTCATGGAGCGGTACACCCGTTGTAGCGAGCGAGCCATCATTCGATTTGTTCGACCAAGTTCTTGGCTTGTCAAACAGTGTGACGGTGATAATTTTTTCCTTGAGATGGAAAGTCTTCTACTTTCCGAGTTTCTTTAAACTGAAGGCACAAACTGAAGGCACGCACGGAGGAACTTGGCGACATCTCTTCAAACTAACAGGGCACTCTGTTATATTACTAGCACAGCCACTCAAAACAGTGGCTGATTAACGCCGAAAGAAGCCAAAAAAAAATAAACGCGCGGGCATATTGTTTGGATATTAAATCCAAGGTAAAATATTCAATACGACTCGGGGATGTGCAGCAAAACCTTGCTCATAATCAAACGATTAAATCCAAGGTAAAATATTCAATACGACTCAGGGATGTGCAGCAAAACCTTGCTCACTACGTTCAGAATATACCAGCATCTTCAATTTTTAGCCATTAGATTATAATTTTAGATTAAAAGGTAATTAATTGTGCTCATTGTCAATAGGTATACGCCTTTCGGCGTAATAAGGTCGTGTTGTAAGCGTTTTAGGTTTTGGTTTGTTTTTTTAATTTTGATTAAAATTTGATCATAATTTTTTTATTATTATTTTAATTTGGATTTGAATAATTAAGTTTATATAATTTAAATGTTTAAAATAAAAATGGAGAAAGATATTAATAGATAAAGTGTATTAATGTTAATTTTTTTTTTAGAAAATTAAATCCATTTATATATTTAAAAATATAATTTAAACAATTTCATGGAAATTAAATTATATTAATATTAATTTTTTTCTTAAACATTAAATCTATTTATACATTTAAAAATATAATTTAAACAATTTCATAAAAATTAAATTATCTTATATCCTTCTCGTATAAAAAGAAAGTATATAAAAAAAAAGTGAAAACACATTCTAATTAAAAAGAGAGGAACTTGGAAGGGGCAAGACCTTCTCATCATTTAAAAGGGGAATATATATGACATGCTTGCTTATTAATCCCTTAGAAATAAGCATTTAACACTTTTATTATAAAGATAACTGTTAGTAAGTACATTTAGACATAATAGTTAGTTTTTTTTAGTAAAATAGTGTATATATTCAATTATAAATATGAATATGAATATGAATCTGAATCTTGATCTTGTAAAGTTATAAATAATATGTTTATAATTTTAAATATAAAAATAAATATACATTAAATTAATATTAATCTTGTAAAGTTATAAATAATACATGATATATTTATAATTTTAAATATAGAAATAAATATGTAATAAATGCATTTATCATTTATTATAAAGAGGAAGGTCACTATGTATATTTAGACATGCTTTACTTGTATATTTAACTTGTTACATTTTTAATTATACATGCTTTATTTGTATATTTAACTTGTTACAATTTTAATTATAAATATCGTTCAAGTAATTTTTTTCACATGTTTTAGGGTTTATAACTAGAAGTAGGGTGACTATTTTTTAAAATTTAGTTTACTAAGTATATATATAATTTAAAAGGATTTCAAATTAAATAAATAAGCAAATATATTATAAAATGTTATTAGCAGTATATTATTTATTGATTTTTCAATAAATTTAGTAGTATGGAAAAATACAAAAAAGTTGTTATTAAGAAGTGTTTAGTGCATTTACACATGTTACTAAATCTTTATATTCAAATTATGGTGAGTTGACATGGTCCCCACTTGGCTTCTATGGAATATTTGGAGCATTCCCTTGTAAGGGCCATAATATCTTTCACATATGTTAGCACATAGAATGTGAAGGGGGTAAAAAAAACTTTGGTTTTGTTTTATTTTGAGTCATAGGGTTTTATAAGTCTTAGGTTTTAGGTCTTTTTGTTGGCATAACTCAAATTTTGATTTGTAGAAGCAAAAAACAATGTTTAGCCTTGGTTTAGAATCTTTTTGTCATAAGATTATTCATTATGACAAGGATAATGGTCCTTATGAGTTACACTCTTGATCTTTAAATCATCACCATGACATGCCATGCCGCCAGTTGTACACAAGTTTTCCTTTCGTCACTTTCCAATCGTTTAGATGTAAAGTCAAAAGTCAGACGTATATGCTGCCAATTCACTAGGAAAGTTCGCAACGTACTTATTAGTACCTCATACACTCATATTTCATTATTGCAACTAAGAAACATGTCAAGGAGAATTTTATGATTTTCAATGCCTTCATTTAATTAAATTTTCAAGGATTTTGTCACAGAATCTCTAATAGTTTCCTTGAAGTGTGTTGTTTGATTTTGAACTTGGCGCTGCAAACTGGCTGAAGAATATTGTTCAAGATTGCATACCTTTTTCTAAGACCAACTCAGGCTCACAAAGCACCGTCATTAAATCCATATTTATTAGGCATTTCTTGACAATTTGGATGTTGCTTAAAGGTTGAAAGAGGAGTTTACGCTGTTGGAGTTACTTCACACACACCTAGGATTTATTTTTCCTAAGGTTTTTATTTGTTTATTAGTGATAATTAGTCATTATCGAGTCTCCTATATTTTAGGAGAGAATATTCCACTTGGAGAATATTCTCTTTCAATTCACACTTCAGTTTGACTAGTTGAGTTGAGTTTAGATGTTGCATTGGGATCATCACCATGCTAATTCGACCTTGCCTTGGTATCATCACCAGAGTGATGCATTAGCCCTGATTCCCTCAGTTAACTCCTCACTACTCTATGTTCAGTCAGTTAACTGAAGACTAGTTGACTAGTTAACTCAACTAGGTGGCAGTTCACTCCCGTAATTGCCTAAGAGACTAGAATAGGTGTTAGTCCACTCTCGTAACTGCTGGTGTGTGTCCAAATCACTCTAGAACACCACTATGGTGACTTGGTTCACCTCAAGCTGAACTCATTGAGTTATACAGAGTATATCATGTGGAAATTATTCATTATTCATAACGGTTAATGAGAATTCTTCTATTCTTTCTCTCATTCTTATTCCTTTTCAAATTCTCTCTGGAAATGTATGTATTATTGTTTAGATAGATCTATTATGTGTAGGTTCAACACATTTACATGGTATCAGAGCTGACGGACTGCTACACAAAATCTACACCAAAAATTGTTTGTAGGTACAAAAGATTGAAGACAACAAAAAGATGGATTATTCGTCGAAAATACTTCTCACACCTCATAACTATTTGGAATGGAAACCAAAAATTTTGCTTACGCTCAGATGCAGAGGATTTTACCAAATAACTATGGCAATGGAAGTAGAGCTTGATTTTATTGATGAGAAAAATGACTTTCTCAATAGACAAGATATGGCCATAGGATGTATCCTCTATTTTATTTCTCCCGAAATTCTCCATCAAGTATATCATGGCTCACAAGAATTCACTCCAAATGATTTATGGAGCAAATTGGAGGTTTTATTTGGGAATAAGGAAGAATGCATGCAAAATTTTGACAAGATAGAGAATGTAGAAAAGCCACTGGAAGATAAATCATCTCAGTTTGAAGAGCCTTCTACACAAGTATTTGAAGAAATTTGCATTCCATTAATTGAAGATGATTTCTAGTCCATTTTAGATTTGTTTTTTGAAATTCATGTGGAAGATATGTGGCATGTACCTCAGGAGTCACATGCATACATTTTTGCATGCACCATGCATGCATCTCAGGAGTCAAAAAGGGAGTCGTGCACACCAGACGCCATTCTGATATTTTATGAGAAAAATTTGCATAAAAAAATTGGATATTTGAATTCCTCTTGATAAAATATCCAATTTCAAAAAAAAAATCATCCGAAACGGAGTCCGGAAAGTGAAGTTATGATCATTTTAAAATCAACAAAATTTCAGCGTTTTTCTGGAAAAGACCACACGGTTTTCAAATTTTCATCCAAAATTTATTTGGATATTATTCATTACAAGAAGATAAAGTGGATATGTGTGGAAATATAAATGGTGCATATACTTCATCAGATCCATGCAGACATCTACGTCTTCAACAAAATCTTCAAAGAGCACAAACTTGCATAGTTGCAAGCTCTTCTTGGAGTGAAGGACATGGTTGCTTAGCAACTGCCTTTTGTTCCTTATCATTTTTTATTTTATGCATTGTGATTTGAGGGGGGTTTTTGTTCCCATGAGGTTTTCCCTCTTTCCTCGTTTAGTTCAGTGTATATTTTGTATTTGGGTACCTAACACGACCTCGTAGCCGGGACCCAATCTTTATTTTCACCATAATGATGTTCAGGGGTGTGTTGGAGTTACTTCACACACACCTAGAATTTATTTTTCCTAAGGTTTTTATTTTTTTATTAGTGATAATTAGTCATTATCCAGTCTCCTATATTTTAGGAGAGAATATTCCACCTGGAGAATATTCTATTTCAGTTCACACTTCAGTTTGACTAGTTGAGTTGAGTTTAGATGTTGCATTGGGATTATCACCATGAAACATTGGGATCATCACCATGCTAATTAGACCTTGCCTTGGTATCATCACCAAAGTGACACATTAGCCTTGATTCCCTCATTTAACTCTTCACTACTCTTTGTTCAGTTAGTTAACTGAAGACTAGTTGACGAGTTAACTCAACTAGGTGGCAGTTCACTCTCGTAACTGCCTAAGAGACTAGAATACATGGTAGTTCACTCCCATAACTGCTGGTGTGTGTCCAGATCACTCTATACCACCACTATGGCGACTTGGTTCACCTCAAGTCGAACCCATTGAGTTATACATACTATATCATGTGTACATTATTCATTATTCATAACGGTTAATGAGAATTCTTCTATTCTTTCTCTCCTTCTTCTTCCTTTTCCATTTCTCTCTGCAAATGTGTGTATTATTGTTTAGCTAGATATATTATGTGCAGGTTCAACACATTTACATATGCTGCTTAAATTACTGGCATTGCGAACTGTTCTAGCCCATTTTCTGCCAACTCTCAAACCCACTTCTATGGCACTATGAAATCTGCCCACTACTCAAAATTGTTATCGTAAACTCACCTCATCATTTCCTCTGCAAATCAACCATTTGTCCCACTTATATCTCATCATTGTGAACTTATACTGTGTTGTTAAATCCCTGTTTTCACAAAATTGTTTTTACCTCTCTGCATTTTACTACAAATCTCACTGGCTATCACTCTTATCCTTTCTTTTGTAATGTGTTCTATGTCATATCATTGATGTATATAAGATTTAAGTCAAAGTTCCTAGACAAGATGTTTTTTCCCCTTCAGAGGCGACTCAAGAATGTCTATAGGCAGAAAAAAACCCACCAAGATGAAATCAGAAAAGTGAAGTCAGAGTTACATCCTTTCAGAGAAGAAGTGGCAAAGAGAAACTTAGACATCCTGGTCAATGTGGCTACCAGAAGAATCTCCAGAACAAAAAGATAAAGAGAAATGATCTTCCAAAACCAACATCATTTTTTGTATAAGTTTTATGTTACATGCTTTTACAACATTTAATGATGGTTATGAGTTTTGAGATAGACTTAGCATTTTTGGGATTTTCTCCAAGGATATATCAAGATAATGAAGTTTTCTTGCATGTATGGACTCCTGTTATAATTTTTGAGGTGTTGAAGATTTTCAAAAGTGAAATAAGCCACTACAGGAAAGTTCGTAGCACCTGCACTCACTGGCACTGCGAACTGGTAATTTAAGACAATTTGTAAGCAATTAGCACACAACATAGTATTGTTTTGCTCATAAATTTTGAATCACGATTTGGGTTCCTATGAAATTTGGTGTTGAGGAAAAACATGATATTTTTGACTCGTTGAAAAAAAATCAGCTCGACCCATTTCATAGTTTTGGAGAAAAGATAAAAACATCACCTACAGGAAAGTTCGCAGTCTGCCAAATTCAACAGTCTGACAAATTCAAGCTATGGGAGGGATGCCAGATGTCAGGGAAGGTTTGAATGTTTTTCTAGGATTTAGTTGGAAATGAGGGACATGTGTTCCATCTCCATATCAAGAAACATGACATGTTTCAAAAGGAATTTATCACAATAGACAAGATCCCCAAAAATAGGAATTTGTTATGTTTTTATTGGAATCTTTTGTAACCGACTCCTAAATGGAGGAGTATCCTATGTAGCTCCTTGGTTTCTACCTCATGATGGTAGAGAGAGATCATTCAATATATATGAAGTTTATTTTGATAAGGAAATGGTTGGATTCATGATCCAAGAGAGGAGAGAGATAGAGGAGCAGTTTAGTTGCTCATTTGTAAGCTCGAGGGCCTGTTTGTAATGAACATTTATGCCATTAAATATTCATGAGAGTTGTTTATCAGATGGTCTTATTTGTTTTCCCATTTAGTTTTTATCTTCTTTCTTGAATATATTGCTAGTTTTGAGGATCATAGCTACCATTGATTGATGGATTCATGAACCTTAGAGGATATGTTGTAGCTTTCCCATTAAATAATTGTTTATTGTTTAAGAAATCTTTAATCTATTTGTAGAAGGGATCTTTGTACAATGGATGTTAATCCTTTTGTCATATTCACTATGCTTCTACTCATCATTATATATCCCCTTTTTTTGGTATACAGTTTGATTTTCTTTGATTTGTAGGATGTTCTGACTCCATGCCCAATGGAATGCCTCTACAGACAGTTTGTTTCCCTCTCCCTTTCTTTCACAGTCTTGCTGGTCCACCTACTCAAACAAATTCAATTCATTTATATTTTGAGGGGTACTAGGATTACACCTACGATAGTCTAGGTGTGACTTCTAGTGCTAACAACATACACACTCAGTAGGTGCACAATTGTTGTAAGGACATAGCATAACTTATCTTCCCTATTTGGTAATATTATTCTCAGTAATGTGCATGAATGTCTAACCCTATCTTGATATTTTTCATTCATAAGTGAAGATGTCAGACAACAATAAAAAACACTCACACAAAAGGTAAATTGGATTAGAATATGCATATTAGATATAATATGGAGAAAATTAAGAGTGCCAATTTTAACCCAACACAAGAAACATATATCATAATTATTAGTTGATTCAGATTATTTTAAGAATGAAATGAAGGCGGAAATATAACAATGAAATACATATAAATATTGCTGTAAACACATAGATACAATAATACACAATTTCTATTAATGAGAGAAATGTACAGAAACTGTAAAAATGTAGAGTGAATGAACTCTCTATAATGGTGGCAGTGTGTCTCTAATAAGATATGTGATGGCTACATTCAATCATAAAAATATGTTTTTTTTTTACAATGAGGCTCTAAAGGCATTTTTAACATAAATGAAATCCAAAACCCTAACCCCAGAAGATGAAAGGCCAAAAGGTTTGCGGACCTTGATGGGGGTAGTTGATACATCAACTTCCAGAGGGCGTAACGTTCACATACGATATCCATTTGGGGCACTCGATACACTATTGGAAAGGTCTAGCAGAGAAGAAAATATTACAATTGGTTATGGCTTTCCCAAAATTCCCCAAAAATGTCGTTTATGGCCTAAAAACATCCCCGAAAATTCAGGACCTGAAACACCATAAAAAAACTACTAAAGTGGAAAAAACTATTTTGAGCTAGTGGAATAGGTGGGTGGCGACCACTATCCATCTGGATCAATCCTTCTCCCTTATAGTAAGCACTGGTCCCCATTGCTTCAAGTTCCCATAGGATATGGGGAATCGTTTGGTGAATCTGAACCTTGGTGAGTTGCTTACCTTGTTGGAGAAGTTGTCATGCTTAGCTTATTGAAGATTGTCAGGAACATGTTGTTGGAGGGGTTGGATCCGATCAACCAATATAGATGCATGATCTACCTGAGTGTGGAAGGAATCTATCAGTAAAGACATAACATGAAGAGTATGAAGGGTTCTGTTATAACCTTTCTTGATTGGGAAATGTGGAGGCACCCCCATAGGTGAAGAAAGAATGTATTTGTGCTCTTCTACAATCTTGTTGATTTGCTTTTGCTTGATAAAAATGTATTTTCTTGAGGTTGTAGTGGTTGCAGTGTCCTTCAATTCACCTTCTGATTGGATTGTGAAGAGGCTAAAATTTGCAGTATGAGATATTACTTTGCGGTACTATTTTGAAGAGAGAGTAGTTGGAACTACCTCTGGTATCTTGTAGAGATGACCCCCAAGAGTAACAATGAATGTACAGGGTCAAGACTCATAAACAACATGATGCTTCCATAGATATGGTTGGACTAATAGAACACCAAAAAATTATAGTGGGGCAACATCACACAATACCTCATCCTTGAAAGGCTTGATGCCATAGGACATGCAACACTATTCGCTGACACGAAGATCGCATCCATCGCGAAGCCACCTAATATTATATGGCTGCGGGTGTGGTGTTGTTGTAAAATCTAATTGTTTGAAAAACTTTGTTGAGAAGAGGTTATTATGGCTTTCTCTATCAACAATAAAATGCAGCAGGGTCCCCTTCACCCACATCTATGAATGGAAGAGGAACTCCCCCCTGATCCAAAATGGATCCAGGAATCAAACGAAACCAGTGCCATTGTGCCCGTCTCATCGCGTTGATTCTGACCATATAATATTTTCACAAATGGACTTTGTATGCAAAAGATATCACGTTCTGTCCAATTTCCCAAATAGGTAAAAATTCAACTGGTCAGAGCCAACAGACAGTACTGCTGACGTCAACAATACGACAGGTAATGTCATCATGTTGACATGGCATCACCAGAAGGTGACATGTGCCACTCAAATTTGGCATTTTCAGGTTAAGTTGGCACGTGTACGGATTTGACACATGGCACTAAACGAATGCCACATGGCAGTCCGTACATGAAATGGCCCAATAGCAGGCTCGCACGTGGAAATACGAACGATAACTGGGTTGTAAGGATGCTCACGTGGTAGGGTCATTGTGCAGTATGGATGATGATGTGGCATGACACGTGGTTGTATGGTAGGTGATGTGGTAGGTGACTGGGTTGTACAAAAGATGACGTGGCATCTGAATGGGTTGTACGACGATGAAGTGGTACGTTGACTGTATGTTGACTACACATGGCCCAATCAGAGGGCACCACATTGCACCCTGGATTTTTCCAATGTCTACTAGTTTAAAAAATTGTTATGGCTTTTGGGGGATTCAAACCCCCGACCTTCGTGGGTGTAAGAGACTAACTCCCTAGGCTAACCAGATGGTTGAAAGGGGAGTCTTGTTAACCAAATGACACATATTATATTTAAATTGACAGGTGGTGGAATATTTGGGATAAGCCCTGGTCGGTGGGGGCCAGCCTCGACTAACTAGGGGCTGAAGACTAGGAGCTTAAACATATGTGGGCATGGGAGCTTAAGGGCTTGGCCACATGGGCCATAGCCACAATACTAGGAGCTAAGACTAGAGGGTCCAACATGCCATTACTAGCCCGTGGCTACATGGAAGAGCGCATCTGACTTGGAGCCCGAAGACAAGGAGCTACTGCATGCATTTGGCCATTTTTGGGTTTTTAACCTTACATTATGATTTTTATGGATTTTTAAGCCTGTTTTTAATGGATTTAAGCCATTATTGGGAAATCTAGAGCTTGATTTGAGGCTATATCTTGGGAGGAAGTAGGGAGGTTAATGCACACTTCAAATCTATAGAAACTAGGGGTATTTAGCAACATTAAGGAGGTTCAGAACAAGATAAATGTTGAGGAATTTGAAATCCAGAGTCATTTTTATGCAGGGAAGCCATTAAGAAGGGGAAATTTGTAGGCCAATTCCGAGAGCTACGCTCAACTGTTTTTAGTGCCGTCAGTTGTGTTGGATTCTTGACGTCAAGAAGAAAACAACCGTAAAAATTTGTATTCCATTTGACAATTTTATGATGTACTTTTGAAGAATTGAAGAGAAATAAGAAAGCCTCACCCACTGAGACAAAGGACCAGAGATGTAGGCAATCTTGCTAAACTCCATTAACAACTTTGTTGTTATGGTTTATTGTTCTTTTTTATTACATTCTGATATGCATTTATTATTATGGCTGCTATAATATCTCAATAATTTATTCTTCTTTAAATCAGTTCCTAAGTGGTAAATGAACTCATGCTTAAAAATTAACCAAGTCTTTAAAAGTTCATTTCAGATCAAGTTGTATCAGAGAAGGTTGATGATTTGTTTTTGAGTTTGCATGATTACAAGGGAAAAGTTGAGTCGTGGTGAAGGTGAGCTTGTAGAAGGGGATCTTGAGATTGGATCGAGAAAGAGGAATTCTCAAAGTGAGGAGATGGCACCAGAAGAAGGAGTGTCTCAGAATGAGATCAAGCTGAAAAATAATTTATTTTCCATGTTTGAGATGGTAAAGGTATTATATGAGGATTACTTGGAACAAAAGAGGCTTGTCCAAGGGGAATCTTCAAAACAAGACAAAAGGGAAGAAGGAGAGGATCCTCCTAAACCTCCTCCTTCACCTCCTTCTTCTCCTTCAACTTATTCTTCTTCAAGTACAAGTTCAAAATCCACTGCAAGAAAACACTCCCATAAACATAAACATGATATGCCTTTACGTAAGGTTGATGTGAAATTTTAATTTCCCATGTTTGATGGTGAAGTCAATGAGGAAACTCAAATCAAGTTCGAATCACTTCGTCTTGTAGGCACAACACTCATTTGGTGGAAAAGTAAGTTGCAAAATGGCATGCAACAAGTGGGTAATGTATTTCCATCATGGAAAGCTTTTTTTTTTTGCACTTAGAAAGAAATTTTATCCTTTGGGTTATAAAGGGAAGGCTTTAATTGAATGGAAAGGTCTTGCACTGAGAAACGGACAAACGGTGCAAGAATACACAAATGAATTTTGTAAGATGGAATTAATGTTGAATATTCCATTACATACCCATGAAACTCTTATGAAGTATATAGGAGGTTTACCTGCACATATTCATAACACTGTATTTATGTTTGGACCTACTAATATTGATGTGTTTTTTTTTCAAACAACATTCATTGCAGTAGGGAAAACATGAGTTGGTGTATCGGGGGAATCTTCTTCAAGGAGAGAGGAAAAAATAAAGGGGAATAGAAAGAAAGGAAATTTAGCGACAAGAAGGGAAGAGAATCTCTCTTACAAGAATTGCAAGAAAGAAGGGCACGATGATGACCACTGTTGGAAATTGCATCCCAAGAAGAGACCGAAGTGGTTGAAAGAAAGCAAAGTGAGGCAAACAGTTGTAGCAACAACATGACCAACAGACTTGAGATATGATTCAACTGATGAGACTAAAATCAAATCAATTGGTTTGACAAGTAAAATTGGTGATGGATATGATTCTAGACGCAAATTGCTTCACATAAGGGTGATAATGAAACATACTAAGATCTATACATTGATAGATAGTGGATCTCAATCTAACTTGATTTCAAAGGAAGTGATTAAACAATTGGGATTAAACACTAAGATTCATGATAAACCTTACTCACTCAAATGGATAAGCAACAATCATAAATCACACATAACAAAGCAATGCACTTTAAAGTTTTCAATTTCATCAAAGTTTGTGGATGAGGTAACGTGTGATGTGGTGCCACTCAATGAATGTGGAATGGTCTTAGGTAGTCCTTATTTGTATGATAAAAAAGCAATCTTCTACATGGAACATAATCAATATCACTTAATCAAATAAGGCAATGAATATGTTGTACATGCTCATCACCTAAAATAAAATCAGTCTCTACAAACAATGGAACAATTAAGGAAGGAAGCTTATGCAAGCAACACACCTATAATTGTGCCAAATCAAGGAATTGATCTTAAGCATGAACATGAGATGGTTGTAGAATGGAACTTCAATCATACTTTGTTTCAATATAAGCTAATGTTGTGCAAGTAACTCAAAAATATTAGCTCATTTGCATTCAAATGTTTTATGTTATCACTGCTAATGTTTTCAACATGGATGGTAGTGGCTTTAGTAAGATATGAAAGAGTACAAGTGGCTAACAATATGCTGTCAGTTTTCATGGTTTTTTTCAATTTCTCTTGATGAGACAAGTACATGGGACAAGCTTAAAGATAGAAAAAGTGGGGTGGTCTATCCCGCACTTGATGACTGGTTAATAACCTTTTGGAGGACCAAAAGATCTTAGTGGGGAGGCATGATCCAAAATGGATCCAGGAAGGCCTAAAACTAAAATTTATTGGAAATGAATGAAAATAGCGCCATTGTGTCCATCTCATCGCACTGATTCCGCCCATATAATTGTTTTCGCAAATCGACGTCGTATTCAAAAGATATCACATTCTGATCGATTTTCCAAACAGGCAAAAAGTCAATTGGTCAAAGTCAACAGGTTGTACTGCTGACATCAACAGTATGATAGGTCATGTCAGCATGACATCATCATGATGACATGGAATCACCAAGAGGTGACATGTGTCACTCAAATTCATCATTTTCAGGCTGATTTGGCAACTGTAAAGATTTGACACGTGGCAGTTTGTATGTGATGTGGCCAATAACAGGCTAACACTTGGAAGTACAGATGATAGCTAGGATGTACAGATGTTAGCATAGTTGGGTGACTGTGAAGTACAGATGATGACATGGCACAACACGTGGATGTACGATAGGTGATATGGCAAGTGACTCGACAGGTGACTGGGTTGTACGGAAGCTGACGTGGCAACTAACTAGGTTGTACAATGATGACATGGTACGCTGACTATACGTTGACTATGTTGGTGATTGTGTGGTACTATCCAATCATAGGGTGAAACGTGGCCCAATCATAGGTTTCCACGTGAAACCCCAAAATTTTCCAATGTCAGTTAGTTCAAAAACTTGTTATGGCTTCCGGGAGATTAGAACCCCCGACCTCCATGGGCACAACAGACTAACTCCTCAGGAAAACTAGATGGTTGAACGGAGGGTCTTGTTAACCAAATGACACATATTCTATTTAAATTGACAAGTGGTGGAATACTTGGGATAAGCCTCGGTTGGTGGGGCCAACCCTGACCGACCAGGGGATGAAGACCAGGAGCTTAACCATATCTGTACATGGGAGCTTAAGGGCTTTGCCACATGGGCCATAACCACAAGACTAGGATCCAAGACCGGAGGGGCCAACATGCCATTACTAGCCCGTGGACAAATGGCAGAGCGCATGTGACCTGGAGCCTAAAGACAAGGGGCTAACGCACACATTTGGCCATTTTTGGGTTTTTAACTTTAGGTTATGATTTTTATGGATTTTTAAGCCTCTTTTTAATGGACTTTAGCCATTATTGGGATATCTGGAACTCGATTTGAGGCCAGTTCTTGGGAGGAAGTTTGGAGGTTGATGCCCACTAGGGATAATTTTAAGGATGAAAATTTATCTCAAAATGTAGAAACCTTGGCGAATCTTACTAGTCCTTAATATGAAAACTATAAAATGTTGGCGATATTTTTGTAAAAATATTCAAATTTATAAGGATTTTATATAGCTTCTATAAAATTTGGGCTATTTTTAAGGTAAGATAATTTTATTCTATAGAATTTGAGCTAATAAATTTTAGAAAAGAGAATATTTTTTTTGGAAAAAGCATGGAAAATTAGCCCATGAGCGAAATTTAGCCCCTAAAATAATCTCGAATGCCCACTTAGAATCTATATAAAGTAGGGGTCCTTAGCAACATTAAGGAGGTTCATAATAGGAGAAATTCTAAGTAATTTGAAAGACAAAGTCATTTTTATGCAGGGAAGCCATTGAGAAGGGGAACTTTGTGGGCCAATTCCGGGAGCTACGCTCAACCGTTTTCAGTGCCATCAGTTGTGTTGGATTCTTGAGGTCGAGAAGAACACATAAATACCAGTTTGTAATCCATTTGACACTTTTATGATGTAATTTTGAATAATTTAAGAGAAATAAGAAAGCCTCGCCCACTGAGACAAAGGTCCGGAGACGTAAGCAATCTTGATGAACTATGTTAACAAGTTTGTTGTTATGGTTTGTTATTCTTTGTTCTTACTTTATGATATGAATTTATTATTATGGTTGCTGTAATATCTCAATAATTTATTCTTCTTTCAATCAATTCCTAAGTGGTAAATGAACTCATGTTTAAAACTTAACAAAGTCTTTAAAAGAACATTTCGGATAAAGTGGTATCAAAGCAGGTTGACGGTTCGTTTTTGAGTTTGCATGATTACCAGGGAAAAGCTGAGTTGTGGTGAAGGTAAGCTTGTATAAGGGGATCCTAATATTGGATCTAGAAAGAGGACTTCTCCAAGTTAGGATATGGCATCGGAAGAAGGCATGTCTCATAATGAGATCGAGTTGCAAAAGACTTTATTCTCCATGTCTTAGATGGTAAAGGTATTATATGAGGATTACTTGGAACATAAGAGGCCTTGCCAAGAGGAATCTTGGAAACAAGACAAAAGTGAAGAAGGAGAGGATCCTCCTAAACCTTCTCCTTCTCCTTCAGTTTCTTCTTCTTCAAGTACAAGTTCAAAATACACCGCAAGAAAACATTCCCATAAACATAAACATGATATGCGTTTACTTAAGCTTGATGTGAAATTTGAATTTCCCATGTATGATGGTGAAGTCAATGTAGAGAGGCTTGATAATTGGGTCAAACAGATGGAAGTTTATTGTAGTGTGCAACAAATCAAGGATGAGGGAACTCAAATCAAGTTTTCATCGCTTCGTCTTGCAGATGCAACACTCATCTGGTGGCAAAGTAAGTTGCAGAATTTCACACAACAAGTGGGTAATGTATTTCCATAATGGAAAGATTTTGCTTTTGCACTTAGAAATAAATTTAATCCTTTGGGTTATAAAGACAAGCCTTTAATTGAATGGCAAGGTCTTAAACTAAGAAAGGGACAAACGGTGTAAAAATACACAGATGAATTTCATAAGATGGCATTAATGTTGAATATTCCGTTACATACCCAAGAAACACTTATGAAGTATATAGGAGGTTTACCTGCACATATTCGTAACACTGTATTTATGTTTGGACCTAATAATCTTGATGAGGTTTTCGTTCAAGAAAAATACATTGAAGCACAGAAAACATGAGTTGGTGTATCATGGGAATCCTCCTCAAGGAAAGAGGACAAAATAAAGGGGAATGGAAAGAAGGCAAATTAAGTGACAAGATGGGAAGAGAATCTCTCTTACAAGAATTGCAAGAAAGAATGGAATTGTTAGTACTTAGTTTATAGTGTTAAATTTTGGACTTGTGGTTACGACAAACATGCTACTAGAATAGTGACATTCTTGCAGTGCCATCATAAAACATCATCTCACTTTCTAAAAAATCCTTAAATTCTTCGCCATGTTCATTTTTAGGCCATATCTAGATGGCTTATGTTTTGATATATTGTGGCAATGTTCATGTTGGCACCTAACAAATCAATGTTAAATCAACATTAGCTAAAGTGTTTATGAGTTAAAATGCAGTTTTGGCAAATTTGGTCTTATTAATCCATTTTAACTTCTCTGGTCAGTTTGTTGTTCTTGGGTTTCTGCTACATTCTTCATGATTTGTTTGGGTAAAATATTATTGGTCGAGGGCCAATCTCCAATTAAGCCCATCAGGCATCAAGGTCAAAGTTCACTAGCCAACGATAGAAACACAACACGGGTCAACATTACAACACATAAGTCAGAGCTAAGTGCCAAGCCATGGAGGAAGAGCTCACGAGGAGGACACCACTACGCTCTATACTCAATGTGTCGATCAATGTTAGGAGCATTGGCATATTTAAACAACAATAAAGTGCTTCTGCCCGACAAATGTGGGATTTGTTCCGCTTTGCAAAATACAGAAAAATGCAGTGTCAAAATTGTCAAAACCCTTATGCCAAGTGTTAGATCAATATTATCATCAAACAACTGAAGAGTATGATTCAACAAAGCACTTTCTAACAGATGACAAGATTATGCCGAGGTGTCAACACCCATCATAGAAAATATCAAAGCTACAGGAGTACAAAGAATTTATAGCGATTTGAATGAATCGAGCTAAGTTTGCTAGCTTGCAGCTAAATTTTTATAGAGGCATATCCATTACCATTGATGGACTCACAACATATTATCAGGGAAAATTTTACCAAATACATGAATTCAAGAGACATATGTTATTCTTGCAGATGAAATGTTCATTGGTAAAACCTCCTTGAGTATCTCTTTCCTTACATTTCTTGAGTCTGTTTATTCCCCTCATTTGGTTGTGGCACCTCTTTCTACATTGCGAAACTGGGTTTTGAATTCCCCAACATCGTAAGAGCTCATCAAATGTCCATTCAAACACTAAATTTAAATTGCAAATTGTTAGGTTGTGGTTTCATATACTGCCCCGACTTATCATATGAATGTGTAGTATGATCTTTATGGGTTCTTGTCGATCGAGCTTCATTAAAGGTAAAGTATGTCAGTCATTCCTTATCGAATTGACCATTTAGTGTTGAAACCTTTATTACTGAACTTAATAAGAGGGGATTGGTAGCTACCACAACTGCTGAGAACGACAATAAATCTGGAGAACCAAGGATCAGTACAATTGCTCCTACATTGCAAGGAATGAAAGTCTATGATACTCAAGTAAAGGAATTGATCATGAAGCCTGCTCTCAAATGGGATGGAAATCCAAGTGTGATCGTGGCAGTGAAATAATTTGAACTAAGGGTGACTGTGCAATTAATGGATTTACAGGAAATAATTGAAGAGCTGGTTGAAACTTATACTTGTGGCCCAAAAACACTGGAGGTACCAATTTTTGACCAGAGAAGCTACACATAAACTCGTTGGCATGATCCACGTAAAAGGAATTAGGGAAATTAACTTGAAAAATAAAGATATACTGGGTAAATTTGGCCCATATGTAAAGCTCAAGATGACGAAAGAAAAAACTTCTGTCAAAGAAAACTACAGTCAAATCAAGTAATCTGAACCCATAATGGAATGAGGAGTTCAACTTCGTTGTTAAAGATGCAAACTCTCAATAGAATCATTCACACTTTCGATGGCAGTTTCTAATTTAAGGGAGGAAATTAACAAGTAGTCTCATATCCATCCCATATTTTAAGAGATTTTGTCAAGTTAAAAACAGATCACATGGAAGACAATCAACAGTTAAAAGAGATTTCCAGAAAATCATCGACATTCATAGTAGATAGGTGGTAGGCAAAACCATATCCAGAACACATAGAAAAAATCAAGGTAGTTCTAAATGAAATGTCTCGAGATTGAAGGCACAAGATCATCAAATTATTGGTGACAAAGCATGGCAGGAAGAAATTGTAGGATCTAATCCTAACAGCTGCTCGATTCTTGATAAAAACTAGAGATTGTCTTTTAATTTTTTAGTTTTTTATTAGATATGGACTTAAAAAAGAAATTTGTAATAGTTAGGAATCTCATTTTTGTATAAAGTCTACGAGTAATGTAAAAGGGGGAGGCCCAAGAGGGTAAGGCATGAGAAGAATTTGATGAGATATCCATCCAATATGTGTTATTGTAAGCCTGAGGGCATCTTATTCTATGATCGCTTTTGACATTGAAGATCTATGACAATTGCTTTTATCAGATTGTGATTTCCCTTGTTTTTCACTCTATTTTTCATCTTCCTTGAATGAATTGCATAAATTGAGAATGAATGGCTGCCCACAGATAATAGATTCTCAAGCGGTAAAGATTTTGTTGCGACTGACTACTATTTGTGTTTTTTGTTTCAAGTACCGTTTCATCCATTTGACAAAGAGAATCTTGGTTTGATGGGTATTCTACTTTTGTTTATTCCCTATTATTCTACCCATTTTCATATAAACTTCTTTATCTGATATGCAATTTGATTGCCTTCGATCAATAGGGTGTTTACTTGACTCCATGCCCAATGGTGTTTTAACTGATATGCATTTAGCTTGTTTCTCTTATTCTTTCTCTTTCCATCTACTTGATCCACCTTCTTGCAAAAACCAAATACATCCTTATTTATAAAATCATTGCAATAACTGAAGATTTGCTAGGCTTGACCCTATAGAAGTCTAGGAGAAGCTCTAGCACTAACATATTTTGGTGTCATTGCCAGGGATGGAGCAATGAAGATATCTTCCCTGGGATAATGACAATGATTAGATCCTCTTCCTGATGGTGAACGAGAAGAGGGAAGATACATGACTCCACATATTTCACCATGGAAACTCCATTGTTCCACTCATAAGCGACTCCACTGGTTGAAGGTCCAGGATGGACATGGAAACTATTTTGGCTCGGAGGTATGTATTTTGTGATTTCACCAACATAGCTGGTTTTCCACATCTAGTGCCTACAATAGCTGAGTGGGATGACTATCTTCCCAGATTTAGAGGAAGCAAGGATGATCATCGTGGTGAGCATTTATTAAATTTTCATAAATGCATGCTTGAACATAATTTTGTTCACGAGGATGTCTTAATCAATATGTTTATATTTTCGTTAGAAGAACATGCTCGTGAATGGTGTCAATATCTTCTTACTTCTATCTTTCATTCTTTGAAGGAGTTTCATACTGTCTTTTATCATTATTACAAAAACATTTATTCGGTTGTTTTTCCTTTTGATAACTGTTGTAAAGAATTTGAATTTGACATCCAACATTCAGTTAGTTTTTTTTCTGGTTGTAAGGATGTTGATGATAGCCATATTGTAGACACATTTGTCCTTTATTAAAAAATTTCTATTAGTTTTGACTATGATATAGAGGATGATTATGTTGAGGAAGGAGAAGATGTTTCATCGTCTTTCGAATTTTCTTGTAAATTTGGTTTACAACATGAGGCTGCTCGTCCTTCTATGCAAGACACAAAGGTTTTTCACTCACCTATATTTGATGAGTATTATGATTATGAAGATGATGGTAATTTCTATGAACAATAGTCTCATATTTTTTCTCTAAGGCTTTTGATCAGCAGCTTTATCACAACAATCAAAATTTAGATTCACTCCTTGATAGTCATGGTTCAAGTGGAGGGAACATTTTCACATCAACACATAATGAAAACTTCAACAGTAAGCCACTTTATGACAACTATGCATCAAAAGTTGAGGAAGGAAAAGATGGAGACCTGAAGTAGTTTTATGAACAATTTACTAAGCATGTTCCTTCACTAGCTATAGAAGATTCATTTATGGAAGTCAATAAGCCAATATCTGATATTAATGGTTCACCATCTTCAGAAGATATTAAGTAGGTTGGCATTGGCATTATTGAAGAGTCCAATTTGATGTCTCATGAATGCAAAACTAGTATCACTTATAGGGAATATATCAAACAAGAATGGAGTAGCAGTGGAATCCATCCACAACCATGTTCATATTTTCAAATAGATGAAGGTGGAAGCCATTGTCAGAAACAAGATATGCCTAGACCTTTTGATCTTCAGTTGAAAAATCAGGAAGAGGTATTTCTTTATGGTTTTCCTGATCCTTTTGCCGATTATTTGGAATCTTTGAACAATTAAAATGTCAAATTGTTCTTTTGTCATCCCTTTGAATTGCATTTCTTTATTCCATGGGTTCCTTCTTTCATTATCTCCAGATTAAGAGTTTCATCATTTAGTCAGATACTTCTATGGCTTCACTGGAAGCATGATTTTACCTAATCTAATGGAAGCACTTGGATAGAGTAGGTAGTGTGTAAAATAAGCTTGTCATTTGAGCAGGTAGATTCTTTTTAGTTCATTACTCTGTTGCATTATGTTGTTACTTCAAAGTTTGAATAATTTGCAGAGTTTTAGCAGCATTATGGATGAATCCACTAACCCAATGAATTAGGCACAACACAAAAGTTGTGGATGTCTGCAGAGTGGAAGATTTGTAGGTTCAGGTTGCACAGATGAGTAGAAATGATAAGGCACGATGGTCTACAAGTTCTTGATGTCCCACAGGGAGAACATCATCCCCAAAAGGAGCCAGTCTTAGTACTCAGTTTACAGTGTTAAATTTTGGACTTTTGTTTACGACAGGAACACTACTAGAATAGTAAAATTCTTGCAGCAACATCATAAAACATCATCTCACTTCCCAAAAAATCCTTTAATTCTTCGCCATATTCATTTTCGGACCATATCTAGATGGATTATGTTTTGATATATTGTGGCAATGTTCGTGTTGGCACCTAACAAATCAATGTTAAATCAACATTAGCTAAAGTGTTTATGAGTTAAAATGCAGTTTTTGGCAAATTTGGTCTTATTAATCCATTTTAACTTCTCTAGTCAGTTTGTTGTTCTTGGGTTTCTACTACAGTCTTCATGATTCATTTGGGAAAAAGATTATTGGCTGAGGGCCAATCTCCAATTAATCCCATTAGGCATCGAGGTCAAAGTTCACCAGCCAGCCATCGAAACACAACACATGTCAACATTACAACACATAAGTCAGAGCTAAGCACCAAGCCATGGAGGAAGAGCTCACAAGGAGGACACCACTATGCTCAATGCTCAATGCATCGATAAATGTTAGGAGCGCTGGCATATTTAAATAACAACAAAGTGCTTCTGCCCGACAAATGTGGGATTTGTTCCGCTTTGCAAAATACCAAAAAATGTAGTGTCAAAATTATCAAAACCCTTATGCCAAGTGTCAGATCAATATTGTCATCAAACAACTAAAGAGCATGATTCAACAGAGCACTTTCTAACAGATGACAAGATTGCGTCGAGGTGTCAACACTCATCATAGAGAATATCAAAGCTACAAGAGTACACAAAATTTATAGCGATTTGAATGAATCGAGCTAAGTTTGCAAGAATGCAACTGAATTTTTATAGAGGCATCTCCATTACCATTGATGGACTCGCAACATATGATGAGGGAAAAGTTTTCGAAATCACCTGAGTTCAAGAGACATATTTTATTCTTGCAGATGAATTGGGCATTGGTAAAACTGCCTTGAGTTTTTCTTTCCTTGCATTTCTTGAGTCTGTTTCTTCCCCTCATTTAGTTGTGGCACCTTTTTCTACATTGGGAAACTGGGATTTGAATTCCCCAACATCGTAAGAGCTCATCAAATTTCCATTCAAACACTAAATTTAAATTGCAAATTGCTAGGTTGTGGTTTCATATACTGCCCCGATTTGTCATATGAATGTGTAGTATGATCTTTATGGTTTCTTGTCAATCGAGATTCTTTAAAGGTAAAGTCTTTCAGTTAGTCCTTATCGAATTGACCATTTAGTGTTGAAACCTTTATTACTAAGATTAATAAGAGGGGATTGGTAGCTTCTGCAACTGCTAAGAATGACAATAAATATGGAGAACCAAGGATCAATACACTTCCTCCTACATTGCAAGAAATGAAAGTCTATGATACTCAAGTAAATGAATTGATCATGAAGCCTGCTCTCAAACGAGATGGAAATCCAAATGTGATCGTGGTGGTGAAATCATTTGAACTAAGGGCGACTGTGCAATTAATGGATTTACTGGAAATAATTGAGGAGTAGGTGAAAACTTATACTTGTGGCCAAAAAACACTGGAGGTACCAATTGTTTACCAAAGAAGCTACACATAAACCTATTGGCATGCTCCACATAAAGGGCATTAGGGAAATTGACTTTAAAACGAAAGATATACTGGGTAAATTTGGCCATATGTAAAGCTCAATATGATGAAAGAACAAACTTTTGTCAAAGAAAACTATAGTCAAATCAAGTAATCTGAACCCATAAGGGAACGAGGAGTTCAACTTCGTTGTTAAAGATACATAATCTCAATAGAATCATTCACACTTTCGATGGCATTTTCTAATTTAAGGGAGGAAATTAACAAGTAGTCACATAGCCATCCCATATTTTAAGATATTTCGTCAAGTTAAAAACAGAGCACATGGAAGACAGTCAACAATTAAAAGAGATTTCTAGAAAATCATGGACATTTAGAGTAGACAGGTGGCAGTCAAAACCATATCTAGGACGCATAGCAAAAATCAAGGCAGTTCTAAATTAAATGGCTTGAGATTGAAGGAAAAAGATCATCAAATTATTGGTGACAAAGCATCGCAGGCAGAAATTGTAGCATCTAATCCTAACAACAACTAGAGAATCCTGACAACAACTAGAGATTGTCTTTTATTTTTTTAGTTTGTTGTTAGAGATGGACTTAAAAGAAATTTGTAATAGTTAGGAATCTCATTTTTGTATAAAGTCTATGATTTGTAATGTAAAAGGGGGAGGCCCAAGAGGGTAAGGCCTGAGAAGAATTTGATGAGATAACCAAATAGTATGTGTTATTGTAAGCCTAAGGGCATCTTGTTCTATGATTGCTTCTGACATTGAAGATATATGACAATTTTTTTTATTAGATTGTGATTTCCCTTGTTTTTCACTCTGTTTTTCATCCTCCTTAAACAAATTGCAGATATTGAGAATGAATGACTGCCCATAGATAATAAATTCATGAGAGGTAAAGATTTTGTTGTGACTGCCTACTATTTGTGTGTTTTGTTTCAAGTATCCTTTCATCCATTTGACAAAGAGAATCTTGGTTTGATGGGTATTCTACTTTTTGTTTATTCTCTATTCTTCTACCCATTTTCATATAAACTTCTTTATCTGATATGCAATTTGATTGCCTTCGATCAATAGGGTGTTTAATTGACTCCATGCTCAATGATGTTTTAACTGATATTCATTTAGCCTATTTCTCTTATTCTTTCTCTTTCTATCTACCTGATCCACCTTCTTGCAAAACCCAAAACACATCCTTATTTATAAAATCATTGCAATAACTGAAGATGCGCTATGCTTGACCCTATAGCACTCTAGGAGTAACTTCTAGCACTAATAGGCACAATAATGACCATTGCTAGAAATTGCATCCCGAGAAGAGATCGAAGTGGTTCAAAGAAAGGAAAGGGAGACAAACAGTTGCAGCAGCAACATGACCAACAAACTTGGGATATGATTCAAGTGATGAGACTAAAATCATAGCAGTTGGTTTGACAAGTAAAATTGGCGATGGATATGATTGTTGATGCAAATTATTTCACATAAGGGTGATAATGAAACATATTAAGATCGATACATTGATAGATAATGGATCTCAAACTAACTTGATTTCAGAAGAAGTGGTTAAATAATTCGGATTAAACACTAAGATGCATCATAAACCTTACTCACTCAAATAGATAAGAAACAATCATAAATTGTACATAACAGATCAATGCACTTTAAAGTTTTCAATTTCATCAAAGTTTGTGGATGAGGTAACGTGTGATGTGGTTCCACTCAATGAATGTGGAATGGTATTAGGAAATCCTTATTTGTATGACTGCAAAGAAATCCTCTACAGTGAAGAAAATCAATATCACTTAATCAAATAAGGAAATGAATATGTGGTACATGCTCATCACTTAAAAGAAAATCAATCTCTACAAAAAATGGAACAATTAAGGAAGGCAAATTATGCAAGAAACACACCTATAATTGTGCCAAATTGAGCAATTGATCTTAAGCATAAACATGAGATGGTTGTAGAATGGAAGTTCAATCATAATTTGCTTCAAAATAAGCTAATTTCGTGCAAGCAATTCAAGCATGTTAGTTCATTTGCAGTCATATTTATGATGTTATCATTGCTAATGTTTTCAACATGCATGTTAGTGGCTTTAGTAAGATGTGAAAGAGTACAAGTGGCTAACAATATGCTATCAATTGCCATGGTTGTTTTGCAATTGATCTTGATGAGACAGGTGCACAGGACAAAGTTTAAAGAAAAAGGACAAGTGGGGTGGCCTATCCCACACTTGATGAGTGGTTAATACCCTTTTGGAGGACCAAAAGGTCTTAGTGGGGAGGCATGATCCAAAATAGATCCAAGAAGGCCTAAAAATCAAAGTTATCGTAATTGGACAAAACTAGTGCCATTGTTTCTGTCTNTGATTCTGTCCATATAATGTTTTTCACAAATGGACGTCATATGCGAAAGATATCGCATTCTGACTGATTTCCAAAACATGCTAAAAGTCAACTGGTCAAAGTGAATAGGTCGTACTACTGACATCAAAAATATGATAGGTGACATCAACATGACATCATCATGTTGATGTGGCATCACCAGTAAGTGACATGTGTCACTCAAATTTGTCATTTTCGGGTTGAGTTGGCATCTGTACGGATTTGACATGTGGCACTGCACGGATGACACGTGGTTGTCAGTACATGACGTGGCCCAATAGCGGGCTGACAGGTGACAATACAGACAAAAGATGGGATGTACTGATGATGACATGGCAGAAAGAATATGCAGTATGGATGATGACGTGGAATGACACGTGGTTGTATGACAAGTGATGTGGCAGGTGACTAGGAAGGTGACTGGGTTGTACGAAAGATAACGTGGTATCTGATTGGGATGTATGTCGATGAAATGGTACACTAATTGTGCTGGTGACTATGTGGTACGGTACAATTATAGGGTGACACATGGCAGAATCAGAGGGCACCATGTGGCACCCCAGATTTTTCCAATGTCGGCTAGTTCAAAAAATTGTTATGGCTTTTAGGGGATTTGAACCCCTGACCTCCATGGGCACAACAGACTAACTCCCCGGGATAACCAGATGTTCTAAAGGCGAGTCTTGTTAAACAAACGACACATATTATATTTAAATTGAAAGGTGGTGGAATATTTGGGATAAGCTTTGATCGACGGGGGCCAGCCTCGATCGACCAGGGGCTGAAGACCAGGAGCTTAACTATATGTGTGCATGGGAGATTAAGGGCTTGGCCACATGGGCCATAGCCACAAGCCCAAGAGACAAGACTGGAGGGGCTAGTGCACCATTACTAGGTCGTGGCCACATGGCAAAGCGCCTATGACTTGGAGCTCAAAGACAGGGGGCTAACATTCACATTTGGCCATTTTTGGGTTTTTAATCTTAGATTATGATTTTTAAGCTTATTTTTAATGGATTTTAGCCATTATTGGGAGATCTGGAGGCCGATTTGAGGCCAGATATTGGGAGGAAATTGGGAGGTTGATGCCGAATTCAAATCTATATAAACCAGGGGTCTTTAGCAGCATTAAGGAGGTTGAGAACATGATAAATGATGAGGAATTTGAAAGCCATAGTCATTTTTATGCAGGGAAGCCATTGATAAGGGGAACTTTGTGGGCCAATTCCAAGAGCTACGCTCAACCGTTTTCAATGTTGTTAGTTTTGTTGGATTCTTGAGGTCACGAAAAACATGTCCATACCAGTTTGTAATCCATTTGACACTTTTCTGATGTACTTTTGAAGCATTGCAGACAAATAAGAAAGCCTCACCCACTGAGACAAAGGCCCGAAGGCGTAGGAAATATTTTCGAACTCCGTTAACAACTTTGTTGTTATTGTTTGTTGTTCTTTGTGCTTACATTCTGATATGCATTTCCTATTATGGGTGTTGTAATATCTCAATAATTTCTTCTTCTTACAATCAATTCCTAAGTGGTAAATGAAATCATGCTTAAAACTTAACCAAGTCTTTAAAAGATCATTTCAGATCACCCCCCCCCTCTGAATATGTTGGTTCTCTAGGTTCTATTGTTGTGGTCACAACCATAGCAGTGGTTTCTGCATCAATGATCTCTCTCCTTTTATTGTTTTATGAATCAGACTTAGATTCGAGGCTTGGATTTTTTTCTTTCAGCTCGGCCCCCAATGATTGTTTCAAGTGAGATTCATCGTTGTTGTGTCAAGGACGTTTGTGGAAGTCACACCATTTTCCAGTGTCATTCTCTGTTTTCCAGTTACCCTTATTTTCCTGTGGCTTGGACTAGTTGTCTTGAGGTTGGTTGTTCTATGAGTCATGGCCTCCTTTACCATACTTTGATTTTTACAGATTTGTAGACCCAAACTCTTTCTTGTTTTGATGCTTAAATTTCTGCTCAATTTTGATAGTATATCGATAAGCGGCTCCTAGTGATGAGATGTCCAAAAATTCCATTTCTGTTTGGATGTACCTATGTAGATCCCAATGGTATTTCAAAACCAGATGTTGCTCATAGTCTTTGATACCTAGCTTAGTGTGCAAGGTATGGAAGGTATTTATGAACTATGACATTGTTCGTCCCCTTTCTTGATACATCCTAGTCCATCTCATGTATTGGTCATCATAGTTTCCAATAGGTTAATATTGCTCCTTGACCACATCCATAAAAAAATTTCGAAGTGGAATCGACCCCAAATATTCTAGACTCCTCTGTAGAATTTTGCTCCCAGTAAGTTTCCCACCAATATTTGACATGGGGGACAAACTTAAGGAGTGCAAAGGTGATCTTTTCTCTATCGGGAAAATTGTGGACATAGAACTAACCTTCTAGCAGATTTAACCACTTTTCCAGAGCATATGCTTCTATCTGACCTTCAAAAATAGGAATATCAAAATTAACTTATACCTTTAAAGGGCGGTGCTTCCAAAGTGGTTGCTTGATGAAGACATGTCCATTGTTGTCGACAGGTATTGAAGGATTTGGGAAAAATTCTCCATCATTTTGTTCCTCTCTCATGTGAGGGCTTACTCGAGCAATAGAGTAATATAATATTTTTTTTCTTTGTCTCTCTTTTCTTCCACCATGGGAGGTCGCTTGGGTTGGCAAGAGTAGTTGTTCTCAAAATAAACTATCTTGGGACCCAACTCTCTATACCTTGACCTCATCGGGGACATGCACTAAGAAACGACAAGGAGCAACCTTCTCTAATACTATTGATCCTGATTATTTTAAGAACGAAATAAAGGTGGGAATATAACAATGAAATACAACAAAGTTACCAACTTAACGAGAATTGTGACCTCAAAACAAGAACTATATCCCTTAAAACCCATATTTTTCATAAAGAACATGAAAAACAACCCCCAAATAAAAAAGTGATGCTACTAGTAACACAATTTTTTCTAATCGGGTCAAAACTACAACGTTTCCAGGCATGGCCTAAAAAAATCAAATAATTTCTAGGAAAAACCTTTAAATCAACACTTAAATAAAAAAGTGACGCTACATATAGAATTTTTTTTTCTAAATATTGAAATTATAGCTAATTATGATCTAATTGAAACTACGGCCTTGACAACAAATCCCTATGCAAATAAAAAAATACAAAATTTGACGCTAAATGGTCACTTGAAATTTTATTTACCAACTTTTTTTTTTAATTTACATTAAAAAAATATAAAGAGAGAGTACAAAATCTTCATGAATTTTTTTTAAATGAAGAAAAAAACACATTTAAAAAAATATATTCAAAACCCAAATTGAAAAAAAAAAATAAAATAAAAAAATTAACATTGTTATGAAAAATATTAAATTAAAAAATATATATTCAAAACCCAAATTTGAAAACAAAAGCCATTAAAAAAATGGTGGAAAAAAAAATCTAAAAGAAATAAAAAAATTAAAATTTCCCAAAAACAACAATTTAAAAAAAATGTAGTTTTTTTTGGAAAAAAGAATAACAAAAACTCTATTGAAACATAATAATAATAAAAAAAAACATAAAAAAACAAATTTCAAA
>SNQJ01S0008629.1:34558-45001 GCA_010110895.2 Picea sitchensis | reverse complement strand
TTAGTTTTTTTTAGTTTTTTGTTTATCAAAAAAAAAATTATATTGTTTTGCTAAATATTAAAAAACAATGTTATTTAACTACAAGGATTTTCTATGTATTGAAGTAAAGGTAAAATTGTGTTAAAAATGATATTTTCCACTATATTTAAAAAGTATGGAACCATAAATTAATTAAGGAGACGAAAAATCTTACTTTAAAAAAAATAAATAGTAAAAAACAACTTTAAGATCAAAAGAAGCATGGAAAAATGACTAAAAACACAGTTGAATAAAAAAAATAGAAAAAATTGAAAATAAATGAAAAAAAAACATTTTAAAAAATAATGTGCAAACATTATGGATCGGAAAATTTAAAATATCAAAAGAATACCTAAAAAGGGAGGGGGGGTGCTACCGGTAGCACCATTTTTAAAAACGGGGTAAAAAATTTGACCCAGGAATGTTCAAAATGGACATCAGAGGGACCCCAAAGTTTCCAAAGAAAGAAAAATAAAAATAATCCCCTTGCGAAGGGGTTCCTTGTTTGGTATTACTAGGAACTTTGGCCATGAAGATATTATGCACAGATTCTTCCCTTGCAGGATCATTGAAGTCCATAAAAGTCTCGCACACTAACTGTAGTATAAAAATATACACCTATAAGGAGGCGATTCCATGTTTCTATGTGAAAGATTGAAAATTCCTCACGACAGGTAGAGTGGGAGGTCTACCACCTTAGGTCAGAGACCCAAAGAAATGACTGACTAACTCGCTATGGAAAACTAGGGAGCACATAACACACCACTAAGAACAAAATCCTAAAAAGATACAAGCCAAAAAAACAACTCTTTTGAATGCTTCCAAGCCAAGGAGATGAAGTCTTGATTATCCAAAGCATTCACAAAGGAAAACAACTAGCAAGGAGAAGTAGTTACCCATACCTCTGATGGATAGTCCCTTCGGGTGTCACCCAGAGAGTATAAAGTCTACCTCAGGTACCGCGATACACCCCTCACAGTCACCTATGTGTCAACCTAAATAATGGAAACTACACCACCAACTTGTAATCAACAACTATGGGGGTACAGTCGACAGTTGGGTGAGTGTATGGGTAGGATAACTAAGCCTAAAGATCCTCCTTAGGCCTGAAACGCAACATGGCCAAAATCACTCTTAGAGTACCTTGGATGGATCCAAGTGTCTCAAAGGTATGACACAATTCGGGCCAGTAACACTAAGGGATTCACCCCCAATACACACTCTCTCAAATGATTTGTTCGGATTGGGAGTGGGTATCTCCGTTAGTGTCCTCTATGCGGCCTTGGGTTTGACTCTTGTGTTAAAGGAGCTTCCCAAATTGAATAATTACAAGGTGGATTTTTCACACCCTAGCACATACACCTAAGTTAAGTTTTGTTTGTCTTTGGAGAGTTTACCTCTCCACACCTAATCCAAGGCCCTAGCCTAAGCTATTGGTGAATCCTAGAAAAGTGTTACTAATATATTTAGATTAGTGCGTTCATTTTAGGGAATTTTCTTACTTAAGGAACATAAGTGAAACTGAGGTTGTTTGATACTCTTGCAAAAATGAACCTCATTAGAACACTGTCAAACAAGACTTTACACTAATTCTACAAATGAAAACGAGCTTCAATAAAAAATCATGAACAATCCTTCAAACCTAAAAATGCAATCTTTTCTCCTTTCCATGAAAGATGCAAGATGCAACTTTCGAGTGAAATAAAAGAGAAAATGAAAATATTTTTTTTCTTATTTTTCTTTTAAAATCATTTCAAGATGAGAATAAAACACGACATATGTTAATTCCTTATTTTTTTTTCAAATACCAATGCAAAACAATGCAAAGAAAGAAATAGACCTAACTAGCATAAAAACTAGGTTTTCTTTTTTCTTTCAATCAAAGAAAAACTAACAATAGATGGTAAAATAAACTGCAGAATACATGATTCATTCCCCCCACGTCTATGAGAGGGAATTTTTTTTTAAAATGCAACTCATTTTTCTTAAACTTCAAGCTAAAAATAATCAAAAAATGTTTGGAAACACTTAGAGACAAGATGATTTTTTTTTTTTTTTCATAAACAATCTGATGTTGCAAACTGTCTAAACCCCAAGCAACAAAAGCTTTTGGAACTCAAGAAGACCTTAGAACCACAAGTTTCCTATAGGAATTTTTTTTTTTGGGAAAAAATCTTAGAATAGAGTTTGTACACCTCTATACACTTGGAAGGTGACCGGAGACCCAACATGACTCAGAACGCTCAGAATACTCAGAAACAACTAAAAATGAAATCAAACCAAGATCTCCGACTAAGACCTTAGAGAGACGCCCCAGTGGAGTCTCCAATTTTGCTACGAGGAAAATTCCCCCTAAATTGGGTCTAAGGAATAGGTCAAGTGATAACCCCCTAAAATAATGACTTATCTCTAATCTACCCCAAAACAATCTAGATTGAGTGATAACATATAGGTAAGAGAGGGTTAAGAAGAGAACCTTGAATCCTTTTGATTGATGTAGACCTATTCCACTTGTTGTTGCCTCTTAGATCACAAATCTCCTCCCAAAGTTGTCTTGCAACTGACCAAGAACACAACACAACAAGATATACCATCTCTAGTAATCACTTAAAATCTTAAATATAGATGTAAATGATCAAATAAATAAGAACATGTACACATAAAGTTGTGGGACAAAGATAATCTCTTTTATTCATAAACAATATGAAAGGTTACAACCTTTTCTTGTTGACACCACTCCACAAACCAAGTCCAGGCTCCTCTGTCATGACTCCAATTTCACCAATCCCACATAGTATTCTCACAACCAACATGGCAATATGGGGGAAAGGATGGGTTGTATCGAGAGAATGGATGGAATGAAAATTTGAGGATATATCTCAGAGCAAGATGCAAAACTTGGGAAATGAGAGGGAATAGAGTTTGGCAGAGTTTTATTGCCTCCTTGTTCATATTATCAAATGACCCCCCTAGATCCCTTTTATATGAGAAAATGATGGTTATTTGGTTTGTGGAAAGGATACATGGGGTAAAATGGTTAGGAGACCCTTCATATCCCATAAAATCGACTTAAATACATGCAATTTTATATTTTTTACAATTTTGGAGAGTAATCACAGGCTGAAAGGAATGCAAAGCACATATGTATGCATGCTGCTAATGCAACATGGCATGTAAACTATCCAAAAAGTTGTTTTTTAAAGTAATCCTCAGCAAAATGATTGGAAAAGTGTGTAAATGGATGGGCTAATGTACTGGATGCATAAATGTGGCATTTTTTGACTATACCAGAGCCTGAGAACTATGTGGTTGTAGACACCTTCCGGTTGGAGCTGGAGAACCTAGGGGGTTGTAGACTCCTTCTAGTTGGAGCTAGAGAATTCAGGGAGTTTTAGCTTTCTTCAGATTGGAGCCTATAAATAGGGAGTTATAGCCTCCTTCCTGTTGCAACTGGAAAATTAGGAAGTTGGTGCTTCCTATGAATGAATTCTTGATATATATAAGAAAGCATTCCATTGTTTTATCCAATTTGGGTTTACATGTAAATAATGGTGTACTATGTTCTTGATGTGATTTTGATGTGATGTTTCTTATTTTTACATGCTTATTATATATATGATTGAAAGCATTCATAGATGATACATTGAAGATAAACTGTTGAACATTGTTGTTAAAGTGAAATAATATACATTGTGGTTAAAAGTGGTATAAAGTGTTCAGACTTATTCACCCGCCCTCTCAATATTGCAACAGAAGGCGCTAAAAGGGTACCACACTCTTCAATAAATTCCATATAGCCTCCATCATGACTCTTTCGAGTTTATATTTTTGAAAATGGAAGTGACACACATAAATAATTATATAGGTATACAAAGTATTGTTATATAGATTGACTATGTTTGTCATTCCCACTTACTTATCATTTCTTCTTACCATTCTTAAGTGTGGATATAAAAATATAAATCTCATTTTAAGATTATAACCCACTTTCATTACAAGAATAATCAACATGCCCTTTCCAAATCTTTCTAACTTGGACCACCTCCACTATATTCATATGACCCACAAAACCCCTTACGGTTTCACAATTTGCCAAAATCATGGTGTACGTAGTTACCACTAAGCTTGTATTAAATTAAATATTTGGTAGAGGTCTGTTTGTGAGGCCTGTTTGAATTATCGACTCGACTTCTAAATTCTTGAATACAATCCACCTACCAAGATACCCTCCATGTTTGCACTATCACTGTTATAGAGACCTACTGTACTCCTGTTCCAGCTCTACCTACAGACGAGTGGCACCATACTAGTGTAAAAGTCGACATCCACTAGAGTGGAGATCGACATCAATTGTAGTCTCTGTACTATGGTTTTTAAAGAAATCAATGGTATCACCAATTCTTTGTTGGCCTCGTCCAGTTATCAGACCCTTGAGGTTCTTGGTAAACAAACTTTCTCTCATATATTCTTCTCTAGAAGCATAACGTATACAATTTTACACATATCTAACACCTTTCTATGGAAAATATATCCGAGAGTTACTTTGTGTTTTTATTTATGGCGACAGTTCAAGGGTAACGATGGTTATTTATTTCCTATTAGACATTCATGCTTGATTTTTATCTAACTCCAATTATAAATTTCAGTTATTGACAATATGTGTATTGTTTTTGGATTTCACGGTAACCCAGGATCGATCCACAGGAGGAGTTCGCCAACCTTGTAGCGATTAGAACCTATTTTTGGGACAAACTACTCGACGATGGTTTTTCTTCTTCAACTACTACAGGTAAACACATTATGCTTCCTCCAAGTTTCGATTGGAATGGTTCCTCCTTCATTAAGTATTTAATATTCTATTTCTAATCAGTGACTCTGTCTACTGTTAAAAAGATTGAGATCCCTCATAACATCTAGGGGAAACTTTACATCAAGCGTTGGAAGAAACCATATATGGGTTACAATCTTTAGTACTCACACCTTCAAATAAAGAAGATGTAACTATGTGTCACTACCAAATCAGTAATGCCACCACTCTCTTGAAGCTTTTGATGGTTAATCCATATCATGGTGACCACCATCATGGTTGGGGAAGATTCATTTCATTTTGCAAGGGTCAACTCACCCTTGTAAAGAATCATTCAAAAGTCATTTACCTAACCCTTGTGAAGACTAGTTCAGTAGTCGCTTGTTCCGGGCTTATTACAGTAGGGTTAATAGTCGTCCCTACCCGTGAGGGTTTCAACCTATTAGGCCTTTAATATTTTCAAAATCAAGTTATTAAATTATTATAGTATTTCTTATTTCGTATAGGAGATATGACTCTGTTTGTTTTAAACAATTTACCTCTGTTTATAATGACTCTGGTAACTTCTTTTATTTTCTAAATGGGTAATTCAAATATAATGGTTAAAGTTAATTCTGTAGCTACAAAATCCTCCAAAAACAAAGGTTAACATTCATTATTGTTCCATAGCGAGTAGTTACGTTCTATTTATTTATATTCATTGAAGTAATCCAAAATATAATCTATTGCTAGAGATACCATATATATTATCTTTATGTTGTTTATATATGCAACAAGAAAATGATTTATCTAAAATATCAGAGTAATTATTCCTGCAGAACTCCAAAGTCTTCCTTACTAGGATTTCAAATCCATAATCAATGTTTTCTTTTGTTAGTCTATTTCTCTACTAAATATCAATACAAATATTGAAATACGAGTATTTAGTCTTCTTATGCAAATATTAACACTAATGAATTGGATAAGATTTCTTTGGTTATTTATAGTTTCACTTTTTTTTTATAACTATAGTATCTCTAGAAGTATATTACTAAGAACATATCTAGAAGCAATAAATATTAGCACCCAACTAGTTTTAAAATGATTTCGCCAGCTTTCTGAAACTATAAGTATTTAAGCTAATAATTCTAAAGAAAGAAAATAACAAAGGTAGATAAACATATGTAAACCACAATGTTTTACTTGAACAAATTGAGGAGACAGTCCAACTCCTCCAAACCATAGATCATAGCAGCCACATATTGCTAACTCTTGTCACCCCCAAGACAAATAATTTATTCCATAGGAAACTAAAAAGGTGAAGATCCTTTTCCAGGTATTTTTCAGAACCTGATTCTTTCTCAAAACCACCAAGCTCTAAACTCTGCAAAATTTCTAAAAAATGACATGTTTACACCATACTTGTTTCTTCTCTCTTGTTTTACCAAGCAGAGAATAATGATAGACTACCTAGGTCTTTTCTTCATTTTCCTGGTTAGCCTCATCCCTAACTCTTGGGAGTCTTTACCTAACTTCTTCCTAGCTTGTTTCCTAAACTCCCACACCCTTGGGCGAAGGTTTACACTTGTTCTCATGGAAAACATTCACTTTTACCCTAGTGGTTTCTATCCTTTTTTCACTTTTTCCATGGAATAAAGAATTTATCTTATCATAGTCGGGCTCTCTCATCAATTTATCTCAAGTAATTTTTTAAATAAAATAAAATAAAAATAATAATTAGATAAATTTTTTTCACCATCAATTATTCGTGATGATCAAAATGTTAATGAGAGTTTTTCCCAATGTCATAACTCAATATTCACAATCACTTAAAATTATTCAAATATTTAAGTTGGAGGGATGTCACAGTTTCCCCACCTTGAACTAAACATCATCCTCAATGTTTCAATAAAGCATTCCAACTTTGGAACATAAATGGGTAGGCTTTCCTCATAGCCTCTTCCATTTCCCAAGTAGCCTCCTTAGGACTAAAGTGCCTCCAATGCACTTTAACCTGGGTGATGTATCTGTTCCGCAACAGAGTTTCCTTCCTGTCAATTATATGTAGCGGTTCCACCTGAAACTCGCCTTCTGGTTTCACCTCGATCACATTCCAATTTACAACATGAGTTATATCACACACATATTTATTAAATAATGAAATATTTAACAAATTACATATTTTTCAGGTGGACTGATGGTGCAAGCTAGTATGCTATTGGTCCTACTCTAGCTAACACTTCAAAAGGTCCACATTATCGTGGTGATAAATTAGAACTCTTTCCAAGTCTGAGTTAATTGTTTTTGGTTTTTATTTCTATGTAAACATGGTCTCCAACATTAAACTGCATGTGTGTCCTTTCTGAATCTGCATAAGTTTTTTGCCTATCCTATGCACTTTTTCAAATTTTGTTTCTCTTTTTGCACTACAATTTCCATTTATTTTAGCATGTCAGGCCCTATAATAATCCTGTTAACAGGATTATCCCAACTCACCAGTGTCCTACACCTCGAGCCATATAATACTTAAAAAAGAATCATCTTTAAAGATGATTGTTAACCATTATTGTATGCGAATTCAATCAGGTGAAGATAAACTTCCCATTCTGTCGGGAAATCAATAACATACATTCACAACATATCCTCAACAATACAGTTAGTCCGTTTGGTCCGGTCGTCATTTTGAGGATGGTAAGAAGTGCTAAAATTAAATTGTGTATCCATTCCACTAAACAAATTCTTCCAAAAATTGGAATTAAATTTTGTGTCTCTATCAGAAATGATTGTTTTAGGAAACCCATGCATCATGAAAATTTCCTTCATAAACATTTATGCAATATTTATAGATTTATAAGTGGCTTTTACTGGAATAAAGTATGTTTATTTTGAAAGTTTATCAATCACAACCATAATCACCCCCAGGTTCCTTCTATCCCTATGTTTACGAGAACAGTAGTTCCTCATGGTAACGTAAACAGTTCTTACTCTATGTCCACACAAACTATCACTAATCCGTTATGATACCCGCTATCTATGTTGAACTTTGCCATCTCTACGTCCTTTCACTGATAAGAGACAGGGCAACAGATCATTGTTCTTCTTTGTTATAGGTAATCTGGTGATGCAATCCATACTCATCACTTTCCATTTCCACTTTGGAATAGGTATGGGCTGTAATAATCCAATCGGGTGTTGGTTCTCTGCTTTAACCTGTTGGCACTCTATACACATGACAATGTATTCAGCTACTTATGTCTTCAATTTGGGCCAAAAATATTCTTTCTTTAACATGGTTATTGTCTTTTGATATGCCAGATGGCCTGATTATGGTTTCTTGTGAGCCTCTCCTAATATTAAGTTTTTTAGTTCTGCATTGTTTGGCACCAAAACTCTGTTCTTATCCAAAATTAAAAATTCTGGGCTGCAAGTGAATTTTGACTCTTTGTTATTTAGAGAATCAATCTGACAGTTTTCTCAAATTTTTCTGTACTCCTCATATTTTCCTACCGCCATTTTGATTTTCTGTTTTAAATAAGATTAGATGTTGCTATTGGAAATTGCATTTAACTTCTTACTAATGGCATCTGCAACTTTATTTTCCTTCCCTTTAATGTGTTCTATAATAAAATTAAATTGTCTTAGGAAAGGAAAACATCTAGCCTGTCTGGTATTTAAGTAATTTTGATCAAAAAAGTGTTTGAGAGTGACATTGTATGTTTTTAACAAAAAATTCTTTCATAACAAATAATGTCGCCACTTTTTTAGATCATGTACAATAGTGTTAAACTGGAGATCATGCAGAGCATAGTTTTCTTCATGAGATTTTAGTTTCCTTGACTCATATGAAGCTACATGCCCCTCCTGCATTAATACTCCCCCTAAACCTTTGTTTGATGCATCTGTACATACTACAAAATATTTGTGTGGATCTGCTACCTTTATAATAGGTGTGGTGGTTAACAATTGTTTTAACTTTTCAAAACTTTCCTGACATTTTTCTGTCCATTTAAACATGTTTCCCTTTTTATGTAAAGAAGTGATTGAGTAAGCCAATTTCAAAAATCTCTTAATGAATCTCCTATAATAACCTGTAATTCCAATAAAATACCAGATATCCAAAACATATTTCAGAACTAGCCAATCTAAGATGGCTCTTACCTTCTCAGGGTCAACATAAATTTATTCCCTTGAAATCATATGTCCTAAGTATTGCACCTTACTCTAGTAAAATTCACACTTACTATGTTTTGCATACAACTGATGTTCCCTTAAGGTTTGCAGGACCAAATCCAAATGTTCTTCATGTTCTTCCCTTGACTTGGGATAAATCAAGAGATCGTCTATAAACACTATCACAAATGTATCCAAGTATTTTCTTATAACATTATTCATAAGGCACATAAAATTCGTAGGAGCATTTGTTAAACCGAAGGGTACCACTATGAATTCATAGTGTCCATACCTGGTTCTAAAAGCATTTTTATGAATGTCTTCATATTTTATCCCGATCTGATGATAACTTGACCTTAAATCTATCTTAGAGAAAATTTTATCCTCTCAAACCTGGTCAAACATGTAATCAATATGGGGTAAATGGTACTTATTTTTTATGGTCATTTTTTTCAGTTGTCGATAGTCAATGCACAACATAAAATTTCCATCCTTCTTTTTCACAAATAAGACCAATGCACCCCATGGAGACACATTTGGTCTAATATACTACTTATCCAACAAATCTTGAAGATACATTTTTAGTTCAACCAATTCAGGAGTACTCATCCTATATGGTACTTTACAAACTTTTTGTTGATCCCGGTACCAAATTTATTGTAAAATATATATCCCTTATAGGAATTAGTCCTAAAATTTATTCTGGAAATATGTCCTGAAACTTACTTAATATAGGATCATTAGTCAAAAAATGGTCAACCACTTTGTCTAGAATTTCATTTATATGTACAACATATATTTCACAACCTTTTCTAGCATTTTGTTTCACCTACAAAGCATGAATCTACCTTACTGATACACCACAAGGTATCTCCTTAATGGTTCTATTATGTCCCATCTCATCTAAGCAATCGAAGTTTTTGTTTTTACAGTTTACTACAACTACATGATTTTCAATCCAATCCATGCCTATGAGTAAGTCATAGAATCCCAAAGGTAATATATTCAAATCCACCCTTCTTTCCATTCCATCGATTGTTATCATAAAACCTTTGACTAGTTCAACTACTTTTTGTTTAGTATCGTTGGCTAGCTATACTAACCAAGAATTATTATGTTTTACCTTATTTAATTTGCAGTCCTCAACAATAATAGGGGAAACATAGCTTAAACTTGCACGAGGGTAAATTAAAATACAGACAGATTTTTTATTGATCATACCTTCAATTTCTACCATGGCAGAATGATGATCAGCCTATCATTTCTCCAAGGTTGCATTAATTTTTTGATTCCACCATTCCATGTCATTAATTTTCATTGCCTCCTAAACATTATGCACCATCAATTTTTTGTTATTATTTAAATGTAAATATTTATATAGGTGAGGTTCTTTGCAACCCCAACATTGCAATTATGGTCTGACTGGTTTATTTATTGAATTAGTTTGTTAGCTACCATTCTTGTTGGTT
>SNQJ01S0008629.1:15045-29700 GCA_010110895.2 Picea sitchensis | reverse complement strand
AGGCATGATATGTGAGGTCTTGATCATTTTGATTTTTCTACTGCATATATATGTATGGTAATGGATATCATTACAAGATCTTGATTGGCTCTATTAACAGAAGTAGAGTCTTCATTATTATTTTTTGGAAACACCACTTTCAAATATAGACGTGGATTGGGGAAATGTATGGAAATGATGATTGTTAATGATTACAGATTGAGTGTTGTTGTTGACTGTTATAACATGCAGAATGTACGAATAAAAGGAACAGAACCTCTTATAAATGTTTTGAATTACTCGTGTTTTGTAATGGCATTGTATTGGATATTTTATTATTGGACAGTGAACTAGTTAAATACACAGGAATTACTACTCAATCGTTTGATTGTTGGTTGATGTTATGGATTGCTTGCTTAATCTCATGAACAGTAAAAGTTTTGTTTTCCCTATCATTATCTCATTTTCCACTAATTACAACCCCCTCACATATCCCATATTCATTTTTCACCCCCTGTTCTAATATTAATCATAGCTAAGAAAATTTATGTGTTATATTGGATAGAAATGGTAGAATTATGTGTTGATTGCAGTAAGGTTTATTGGTTTTCTTACAGTTGATTTTCGTTATCATTGAGAAGTGACCATATCTCTTCCCTTTCATTATATCATTTTTTTCAAATTACAAACCCCTCATGTATCCCTGAACATTTTTTCCACCCCCTGCTCATTGATTAACATTAGAACAATTTGTATGGATTGGATTGCATGAGCCTGATACATTCTGAGCCAAATATATTTCATATTTTTAAGGAGTTGTCATGCATGGTTATTTAAAATACTATTTGCTAATTGTTAACATGTGCATGATGAGTTTTTTCAATCAAGGAAGCCATGGCCGAGGAAACAGAGGTAGAGGTAACTGGAACCGAGGCCCAAGGAGGCCTAGGTTCTCAATACATTTTGTTGTTGTTTCTAAAGAGCTTGGCCAATTGTTCCATGATGGGTTCTTTAATTGGATTGGACAGGGAATAGTCCAACTGAGGCCTGAAAGGCCTCCCTTCCAAGCCCCTCAAGCCCCCAGTATATATGTTCCTCCTCATGTCTCTTTACAACCTGAAGTCTCGGAAAATGATGGGTGGCAGGAGATTGTTCACCCGACAGCCTCCCAACACCGTGGTTGGCCAAAATTAACCTTGCCTTCTCCCCCACCTTTGAACTCCATTGCCCATGCTGCCCCTAACCACTCTCTAGTGAAATCCTCCCATGCCAGCAAAAGATTGAAGATTGAAGCCCACCATGCATCTAATAAAGGAAAAGTTGTTGATGCCCCTTCCTCACCCTCTGATGACTCTGACAAATCCGTGTCTTCATGGATGCATTTGAGGGATGATTGTCCCCATGTTATTAGTGAGATAAATCCTAAAGGATCTGCCCAGCTCAAGTCAATTTCAGGGAAATCAAGAGGTGATAGTAGCAACCAAGGAAGGGTTTCTTCACATACTGGAAAATATGGGTTTTAATTTTTATGACATTTATTGTTTTATGACAGTGGACTCCATGGATTTTGGACAGGATGTTTTATTTTGGACAGCAAGTCTTATTTTGGATATATGAGTATTGTTCTGAATTATTTTCAAGTTTTACGAGCTAAAATTGTCAAAGGAAAATATGTTTTGAAGGGAGACACAATGGGGTGTGCTTGCTTAACAAATGGATTATGTTATGATGTAATGATTGTTGTAACTAGGGGAGTCACAAGGAGTCCCACCTATTAGTTATTATTTAATTATGACCCTATTATGATTATTACTTTTCCCCCCTTCCTTAACTAAAGTTAGTTAAGGCCTTATCTTAGCTTAAATAATAAGTTAGTTCAACTACTCTAACCAACTCTAAATTGTTAAAAGATGAACTAAGGGGAGGAACAAGAGGAGGATAGAAGCACAAAGAATTCTAAGGTTTTCTCTTTGAGTTATGTTGAGACAGTTCAGTTTTCATTCATTCATATATTCATCATAGGCTAATTCTCTTTTGTGATAGCAGGGTCTTATTGTAGACAGCAACATTCAGGGCTGAATCAAATCATTAAGACACTTGTTCTTCAGAGGTGTTGATCTATCTTTGATAGTGTGTGTAGACTTGTCTGTTTGTGAATTAACTTTCATGACTGATAGAGACTATTGTGCAGAGTCGAGTGGGAAGTAATCTGTGGCAAGTTGATCCATCTTTTAGAGTTCATTTTTGGTTTTCTGTCAGAGGTCTTTTTGTATGTTCCATCGGGGATTTCTAAGTTTGACTTTGGTCCAAGATTTTTGTGTGAATTTTTTTAAAGACAATGACTATTTGGTGAATTGGAAAGAAATAAGGGATTTCTTTATGTCTCATCTATATTGATTACGATCTTGGTGTCGTTACTTCTGTTCTTACATTTATTTCAGCAACTGATATTTTCAGAAAAATACATAAAAAGTGAATTTCCAACAAGCTTTTTGTTGATAAAATACTAGCCTAAGCACTTGTAATTAATACTTGTGAGTTAGGATATATATTTTTGTTGGCTATAAACATAGGGTGATATTCCCGTCTACTTTACTTTAGCCAAGTAAAGTCTGAAAATTCTTGAGTAAGATCAATTCATATCTTGTCCTCAACAGTGGTGTGTTCCGTAGAGAAAACCAATTTGCATCACATAGAACATATGTGAAATGGCATAGAGGGGAATCTTGTTGGATGCCCCATCCTCGATGGGCCTGATAACAAAATGCATTTCTATGTATATATTGGTGCTCAAATAACAATGAAGCACCGATGCATTTGACTTACTGCACTTCTTAGCAGCTCTTTGTTTCTGATATAGTGCACCGTCAACAATGTGTATTAACTATTGTAGTAACACAAGTTACTTTTCCACATTGTTTTGCAAACACAAATAAATTTCAGTTTTTATAGATACAAATTAGTTATGTATGTGTATATTTTATAATGGAAATTATATATGTGTGTGTGTGTGTGTGTGTTTGCTTAAAATGATTTTTTTGTGAATTAGAGATGACAATGACGACAAGCACAGGTATAGAAAAAAAAAAACCAGAAGAAAAAAAAATTAATTCACAAACTACGTATGCAAACCGCCACAACTAAATTTTGCAAAAGTTTTTCTTTGCAAAGGAAAAAACAAAGGTCACTCTTTGGTGCCTCTCATAACTTAGTGCACAAACTCGATCCTCTACCACTCCCTCAATGCTCTAGCTCGCATATTCTTCTCCATGGGCCATGTTGATTTTACGAATTCAACCTAGCACCCAGTAGTTAGCTCAAAATAAAATCACTTTATCTACTAAAATCATAGCTAAGTAATCAACTAAACATGCAGCGGAAGCATAAACTAGGAAACCAAAATCTCACACACAAGACACCAATATTTTTGGGTATAAACCCCTAGAAAAACTCTAGAGGGAAAACCAGTTCCAAGATGATTTTTATTAAGGTCAAATCAGGGCTCCCGTAACAGGGAAAATTTCCCACTGAGGGAATAGATACTGCAGATAAACCTGACAATGCATGTGTTGATCTATGACCCTGTACCAACATGATTTTCTAGGTGTACACACCTTTCCTTCTGTAGACCCATGTACATATGTGATTATCTCCACTAAAACCAGTGTACATGTATGGAAAATATGTATGGAAATCTCCATACGGTGCACCCATTTCCAGTGACTTTGATCAGCTGAAACCCACCTATGGTTGTCTCTTCTCTCTCTTCTCCTTGACCTGTTTGAACTCTATATGGAAATCCTTATCCACCTATCCAAGATCTTGAATCACAATCCTTTGTGATCCAACCTTATCTGCATCAACCCTTGGATGAAATCTATTCAACCAATCAATGATATCTCCTCACTATTGTGTAATAAAAATTCCTTCTTTGCTTCTACACTCCGCATAGTAGAAAATTTCCTTCTTTTCTATCCTTGACCTTGGTCTCTCACGAAAATTACCGACCTTGATCTCTCACAAAATTCTCCCACAAATGTATCTCACACAAGTGTATTCCTCCCTCACCCTAGCCTTTCTTTTATAATCATGAGTTAAAATCTATTTATAATCTCCAAAGTGATTGGCGGTTGAGATTACTTCTCACACTCACTTAATATTTACATGTTTGGATTACATGATAATTACTTTTAGCACTTTCCTTAAATAACTCAATTCACTAATAAATAAAAATTTACTTTAATTTATTCCTTTAACTAAATTAAACTCAAGGATAGAAGGATTTCGACTACTTCCACATGCTATACAAATCCCAATGTAGAATTACATGCCCAATGCTACCACTAACATCAATAAGCCACTCAATTTTCTCCAAGATATTGTCCTCATCATTCCTGTAGACATAAAATAAATGGATGTTAATTCACTTTTAAATCACATACCAACACCTCCTCTTCTTCGCCTTGAGGAGGCTTATCAAATATCTCTTTGAGGTCAAGCAGGAATTTCGTATCCCAAAGTATCTATAATCGGGGCCCTTGTTTGTGGCACTGGGAACATCAACTTCATTCCCTTCCAAGTCTATCATCTTGGACCCTACTTTGGAATAATTATAACTACAAAGATCTATGATCAGATCTTACCAATGTCCCTTTTACCTGATCCAAAATAAAGGAACCCTCATGGATGTATTAATTGTAATTCTATGTCAACCTCAAGAAATATATAAGGCCCATATTGTATATTTAATAGAAGTTAAGAAGAACATTCAAAAATAAACTCATGATCCATAATCTTTTCTATCATGCCTTATCACTAAATATTAAACATTTCCTTGGCTCGACCTACTCCTCCATGATATCCCCACCCTTTTATTTACTAAGAATCTCATGTTTCTTGTTCTCCACAACCATGTGCTCAATCGCTTTCTCATATGGAAGGGGCACATGGGAAACAAACTCTCACTCTCTTTGTTGTTGGCTTCCCTTGTCCTGCTCTACCATTTCTTCTGCCATATATTCCTCTTGTTAGTATAGGACCAACTTAATAGCAACAACCTCTCCCCTCTTTATCATCAACATGTCCTCCCTGTTGAGACAATTGATCATCTACCTCTGCCTCAGTGCTCTGGCCTGCATCTGCTTCTCCATAGGTTGCTCGACTTTCTCCAAGATATTTTCCCCATCATCCTTGTATCCATAATAACTTGCATCAATTATCTTGTAAATATCATACCTAGAACTCATGTTCTTCGCCTCAAGGGGATTTTAAAATCTCTTTGACGTCGAGGAGGAATTTTGCAACCCCACTTGTACAATTGGTTGCTAGAATATTGTAACATTCCATCTTCCAGAAACTAATTGTACAAGATGGTATAGGAAATTCCTCCATGATGTCAAATATCTATTCAATAAGCCCCCCAAGAAAAATAAGAGGAGGTCTAGGGAGTGGGGATTACAAGTGAATTGATGTCAGTTATTATGGCTATAGGGATGACAATGACGATATCCTGGAGAAATTCGAGCTTCCCACGGAGAAGGATATGTGAGCCAAAGAATTGAGGAAGTGTTGGCAGCGAACTCACTTTTTCCTATCGTCTATAAGTTGCCTACACCTATGTTTTGCAAACATCAATTTTTTGTCGCAATTTCCAAATTAACGTCATTTTCATTTCTTGCGACATTTACACACTTGTTTTCGTTTTGTTTTCACGACTGTAAGCGTGAAAACTGAATCTTTCAAAGTCGCATTTCGATCATTATCTAAACTGTGGATATTTCTTTTTATGTCTATTACGCTCATCTTTTATTAATCATTACACGATTGGCAATATCCTTTGATCGGTTCTCATACTTCGATTGATTGTATAACTTGGTTTTATTGAAGGCATTTAGCCTTTGGATTTGCACTTCATGTGACTTGTCTGATCATTTGATTATTTGAAAATGCATAGGGGTTATGATTTATTATGTTTATATATATATGATATAATCCTTATGTTAATCTTTTTATAACTTTTGGCTTGTCAACTATACGAATATCATTTTGGCACCTTGATTGAACTTTTGATTATATGAATTAATACATTGGCGCATAGTTGATTTTGGGTTTTGAACTACATGTCGGATGTTTGAACATTATGGTATAACACTTGCGTGCATTGGTATACACCTTTGGTTTTATTGGTTGTACACATGACTTAATGGTTAAACTATTATTATGGAGTGAACAGCTATGAAAATTGACGGTTGTACTTGGATAATCAATATTTTGCATGGCAGACTCCACCACCTTCGCATGCTCGCATTAATGCTTACCCCTTTCGCTCGTTCATTGTTGTTGTCTCGGGTAGCTCTTCTCCTGTGTGTGTTGGTGATTCAAATCCTTCCCTTACCATGTGTTCAGCTCCATGGCACCAGTCGTGCGAGTTGAGCCCAATGGAAATCAAGCCCTATTGATGTTTGACAATGCCTGCCAGGATTTGGAAGCCAGTGGATGGCTTACCTTCGTGAAGCGTTTTGAGGGTTTTAACCTTTGTATAGCACGGCAGTTTACCATGACCTTCGATGGCTGTCGAGCCAAGGTCGGTGATATACAGTTAGAGATCGATGAACAGTTTATCAGCTTAGCCACGGGGTTACCTACCTCGGGACAGCGTTGGTTTAAGAATTGCAAGGTCGAGGAAGTGACATGGACATTGTTGTTTCAATCGTGCAAAGTCACCTCTTGTGACAGAGGTATGCCCATATATATGCTCAAACCTCGATGGCACAACTTGTTAATGATACTTAAGCAGTTCGCGACCTGTGAAGGTCGATACGGACTTGTGTTCCTTTACCACCTGCGTCTACTGATTATTTTTATAGGGTTTCCTCTAAACATGTCATTCTACTTTCATCGGAGCCTGTATAAAATGTCCAAAAAGTTTAAGAGGCACAAGGCTGACAACAACCTGTTTCATCATGGGCTTATTAAGCTCATCGTTGTTTATTATTTGAATTTGCATGGTGACAATTGGAAGGCTTTCATCGCCCATAATGGATTTGAAGACACCGACCATGTACCATTTGATAAACCCGTGGTGATTGAAACCAAGCCCGAACCGCCTATACCCTTGCATCTTCTACTGCCTAAACCCTCGACCGACCCTCCACTCGACTTACCTGACACTGTAACTAAGAGTGCAGAGGCCATTAAAAAACCTATGAGCAAAAAGCCCAAGGCAAACATGAATTCCAATGCCAAAGGGAAAAGGAATGCCCAGCTCATTTCGAGAATGGACAGAAACAAACCGAAACCCTCTGTCGAGTCAAACCCTATAAATCTAAGTGAGGATTATGATTCTGATATTGAGCATTTTTTGGCCAACGAATATCCCTATTCGCAAGGTTTATGTGCAGAACCCTCTTATGATTTTGTATCAAACCTACCCCCTGCCTAAAGGATGACCCTAATTACCCAGGTATTAAATTATCTCATGAAACCCTTAGTCATTTGTCCAAACCCTCACCTGCTCTGTCTAAACCCACACAGTCACCCTATGACCAATGCAATTCATGGTTAGAACGATATTATATCGATGTTTCAATACTCCAATCAAGGATTCAATCATTGGAAGACCAGATTGCAGTCCTAACCAGTCAAAAGGCCAAGATTCAAGCGACAAATAAAAAGCAAAAGACTACCGGCTCCATCCTGTTCAAAAACGTGGAATCAGCCACGACTGTTGTAAATTCCAAGCTGGCATAATCAAGCAGCCTCGTCGCTACACAGGTATGGTTCTGACATCGTTTTGTTTTGTAAATAATCTAGTTTGATATAATGATTTGAATTTAGTTTGATCACTTATCCAAATGCCTCTATCATTCGATGATCATCCTGTACATGGCTTCGTTTTGATAAAAATAGGAGGAATTCTGATATATGATTTGCTCATAGATTTTTATTTGGATTGGAATGGTTATTCGTTTGGATTTCATTTGCTAAGTTTGTCTCAGTGAAATAAAGAAGGTAATGGTGTGTTTTCAGTTCAGTTCGTTTTGCGCCCACTCCCAACAGGAAGTTTTTATGCTTAATTTAGAATATGATTTTGATCTGATTCGATCTCGTTATCATTTGGACGTTGTGTTTGACAAATAATTTCGGGAGTGTAGTTGTTACGATGTGCTATGTCATACGATTTTCCAAATCATGAATACCACTCTGTTTGATTTAAATTTGGAAATAACTACTCTGTTTTTATAAAAACAATGGTCTCGTTAAACCTGTGCAACTACGCCCGAAACATAAAACGATTATGATTTGCAATGAATATGCTAAACTCAGCCGATTAATTCGCTTGTTTGGATTGATGTTAGTTAGATCATGTTAGGAATTGGGTCCCAATTGTGATTGTTGTTTGGTTTGATTTTAAATGTGTAAAAATGAACTGGTCAAACCCAGTTGTAATTCGTTTAATTGGAACGATTTTGGTAAAGGAGAATCAATCTTGTTTGCTCACTATGCAATGATAAACGATCGATAACAAACTCTGTTTGATTGATCCTTTTACGATGTTGTTATGATTCAGTTATGGTTTGATTTCGCTCACAATCTAAATCGCTTTCTATACAGTTATCGTGATAATCTTGTTCGATTCGATTATTTCTCCTGTTGTTGAGACAAGTATAACGAAGTATTTGCGATTTGTTTTGTTTTCAATTAAATATCAAAACGATCTCATAACAGATGGATTCAATTTGTTGAGAAACGATTACGATGATGTTACATATGATTTCATTTACCCAACTTATGACAATAATCGAAACAGAGTATTGCTACCTCTGTATTCGGTTAAGTGATGTGGATCCTGTTGGTATAATTCTTTCAAACTAAATGATTTGTTTTCAGATAGTTCTTGGATGAAGATTAAATTTAATTCTTTAAAAAGATTTGAATTAATCTAAATTCTGATTATGTATCTTTATTTAGACTAGCTACAGAATCAGATGATTCTGTAGCTAGTCTATAGAATTTAATTTTTATCATTTTATTAATAAAAGAGTCTTCTAACTTGTCTATTTTGGATCCTTTTCAGGTGAATTCGAATTGCATGGGATNCATGACTTAATGGTTAAACTATTATTATGGAGTGAACAGCTATGAAAATTGACGGTTGTACTTGGATAATCAATATTTTGCATGGCAGACTCCACCACCTTCGCATGCTCGCATTAATGCTTACCCCTTTTGCTCGTTCATTGCTGTTGGTTCGGGTAGCTCTGATCCTGTGTGTGTTGGTGATTCAAACCCTTCCCTTACCATGTGTTCGGCTCCATGGCACCAGTCGTGTGAGTTGAACCCAATGGCAATCAAGCCCTATTGATGTTTGACAATGCCCGTTAGGATTTGGAAGACAGTGGATGGCTTACCTTCGTGAAGCGTTTTGAGGGTTTTAACCTTTGTATAGCACGACAGTTTGCCATGACCTTCGATGGCTGTCGAGCCAAGGTCGGTGATATACAGTTAGAGATCGATGAATAGTTTATCAGCTCAGCCACGGGGTTACCTACCTCGGGACAGCGTTGTTTTAAGAATTGCAAGGTCGAGGAAGTGCCGTGGACATTGTTGTTTCAATCGCGCAAAGTCACCTCTTGTGACAGAGGTATGCCCATATCTATGCTCAAACAACGATGGCACGACTTGTTAATGATACTTAAGTAGTTCGTGACCTGTGAAGGTCGATACAGACTTGTGTTCCTTTACCACCTGCGTCTACTGATGATTTTTATAGGGTATCCTCTAAACATGCCATTCTACTTTCATCGGAGCCTGTATAAAATGTCCAAAAAGTTCAAGAGGCACAAGGTTGACAACAGCCTGTTTCATCATGGGCTTATTAAGCTCATCGTTGTTTATTATTTGAATTTGCATGGTGACAATTGGAAGGCTTTCATCACCCGTAATGGATTTGAAGACACCGACCCTGTACAGGTTGATAAACCTGTGGTGATTGAAACCAAGCCCGAACTGCCTGTACCCTTGCATCTCCTATTGCCTAAACCCTCGACTGACCCTCCTCTCGACTTACCCGACACTGTAACTAAGAGTGCATAGGCCATTAAAAAGCCTATGAGAAAAACGCCTAAGGAAAACCTGACTGCAAATGCCAAAGGGAAAAGGAATGCCCGACTCATTTCAAGAATGGCCAGAAACAAACCGAAACCCTCTGTCGAGTCAAACCCTATAATCCTAAGTGAGGATTTCGATTATGATATTGAGCGTTTTCTGACCAACAAATATCCCTATTCGCAAGGTTTATGTCCTGAACCCTCTTATGATTTTGTATCAAACCTACCCCCCTGCCTAAAGGACGACCCTAACTACCCAGGTATTAAATTACCTCATGAAACCCTCGGTCATTTGTCCAAACCCTCGCCTGCTCTGTCTAAACCCACACAGTCACCCTGTGACTAATGCAATTCATGGTTAGAATGATATTATATTGATGTTCCAATGCTCCAATCAAGGATTCAATCATTGGAAGACCAGATTGCAGTCCTAACCAGTCAAAAGGCCAAGCTTCAAGTGACAGATAAAAAGCAAAAGACTACCGGCTCCATCATGTTCAAAAACGTGGAATCAACCACGGCTGTTGTAAATTCCAAGTTGGCATAATTAAGCAGTCTCGTCACTACACAGGTATGGTTCTGACATCGTTTTGTTTTGTAAATAATCTAGTTTGATATAATGATTTGAATTTAGCTTTTAAATAGTTTGATCACTTATCCAAATGCCTCTATCATTCAATGATCATCCTGTACATGGCTTCGTTTTGATAAAAATAGAAGGAATTCCGATATATGATTTGCTCATAGATTTTTATTTGGATTGGAATGGTTATTCGTTTGGATTTCATTTGCTAAGTTTGTCTGAGTGAAATAACGAAAGAAATGGTGTGTTTTCAGTTCAGTTCGTTTTGCGCCCACTCCCAACAGGAAGTTTTTATGCTTAATTTAGAATACGATTTTGATCTGATTTGATCTTGTTATCATTTGGACGTTGTGATTGGTAAATGTTTTCGGGAGGATACTTGTTAAGATGTGCTCTGTCATACGATTTTCCAAATCATGAATACCACTCTGTTTGATTTAAATTTGGAAATAACTACTCTGTTTTTATAAAAACAATGGTCTCATTAAACCTGTGCAACTACGCCCGAAACACAAAACGATTATGATTTGCAACGAATATCCTAAACTCAGCCAATTAATTTGCTTGTTTGGATTGCTGTTAGTTAGATCATGTTAGGAATTGGATCCCGATTGTAATTGCTGTTTGGTTTGATTTTCAATGTATAAAAAAACAAATTGGTCAAACCTAGGTGTAATTCGTTCGATTGGAATGATTCTAGTAAAGGAAAATCAATCTTGTTTGCTCACTGTGCAATGATAAACGATAGATAACAAACTCTGTTTGATTGATCATTTTACGATGTTGTTATGATTCAGTTATGGTTTGATTTCACTCACAATTTAAATCACTTGTTATACAGTTATCGTGATAATCCTGTTCGATTCGATTATTTATCCTGTTGTTGAGACAAGTATAGCGAAGTATTTGCGATTTGTTTTATTTTCAATTAAATATCAAAACGATCTCATAACAGATGGATTCGATTTGTTGAGAAACGATTATGATGTTGTTACATATGATTTCATGTACCCAACTTATGACAATAATCGAAACAGAGTATTGCTACCTCTGTATTCGGTTAAGTGATGTGGATCCTGTTGGTATAATTCTTTCAAACTAAATGATTCGTTTTCAGATAGTTCTTGGATGAAGATTAAATTTAATTCTTTAAAAAGATTTGAATTAATCTAAATTTTGATTCTGTATCTTTATTTAGACTAGCTACAGAATCAGATGATTCTGTAGCTAGTCTATAGAATTCAATTTTTATCATTTTATTAATAAAAGAGTCTTCTAACTTGTCTATTTTGGATCCTTTTTAGGTGAATTCGAATTGCATGGGATTTGATGGACAATTTAGAGGATTTTAGATGTTTTATTTTTATTTTAGTCTCCTAGTTTAGACAACTTTGAGATATCTTTCCCAGATTATGTAAACAGTTGGATAACTTCCACAGGGAGGTTTTACCCTGTGGAAAAACTTATAAATACTTATTATTTTTGTAATAAGGATCATCCTCATTCGTGGGAGAACAAGGATATGGAATTTTAATACAGACTGAGACAGAAATTGATGTTCTGCTACAACTTTAGCTTTTCATAATATCAATCTTTTGTTTCATGTTTATGAGTATCAATTTGCATTTGGTTAATGACTACTTTAGCTATCTTAGTCTTTTGCAAATGATATGATTTAATCAATATAATCCATATCTGATTACTTCCAGTATTTAAAAACATAGCAATTACTTGATTCAGTTTGTGAATGACATATTTCTCTTCTTCATCAATTGGATTATTAAATATAAGTTTTTGCATAATAGGTTTACCTAATTGCAGAGATTTATAAATCATATAATTGCTATGATTTTTTATGTCTTGTTTGTCCTATAAACCAACTCAAAGAGCATTGCAGCTATCGTTTACGAGAAGCTTTTGGATTATTCGGTGCAAGTTTCCTTCCTCCGACTAGCTTCGAAGTCATCATACACAGGACAAATCTGGAGCGTTTCCAGGTCAGTTTGTCATTTGTTTGTTTAGTGTATTTATTAGTAATTTAGTTTAGATATAAGTTTAGTTAGATTTATAATTAGAATTAGTATATTAGATTGTTTAATTTTAGTAAGTTTTATTTCTTGTTCATAAAATCATAAAATCAACAAAAATATCTTTCGCTGTCTTAGGGCAGAATTTTAATGAGTTTTCCAGGTTTTAATCAAATCTGTAAATTGTAGATATTGTATATTTTGTGAATAAGTTATATTTCAATTAGTAGTTAGAGTTAGTATAATATTAGTTAGTAGTTTGTATATATATAAATAGTAGATTAGTTAGTTTGTTTAATAGTTAGTTTTAGATTAGTTAGATTTATTGTTAGTTAGTTTAGTTAGTTTTATTTATTTTTAGTTAGTTTAGTTTAGATTAGTTTTCTTTTGTTAGGACCTTAGATCGGCTAACGGAGCCACTAAACCCGTCAAGGTGGTTCATTCCAAACGGCTTGGGTTATTAGACAACCCCGGACCGGTTCCACTCTCTCAGTTGACGGACGATCAATTTCGCCCGTCAACAAATACTACAGTAATTATTCTTACAGAAATCCACAACCTTCCTTTATTTTAACTTTATTGCAGATAAACTTAAAACAAGAATAATTCCCTTACTAGGGTTTCAAATCCATATTAAATGGTTTCTTGTGTTCGTCTATTTCTCTGCTAAATTGATGCAGGAGCATCTCTCCACGTCAGCCAGCCAACCAGCCAGCCTCGCCAGCGAATTCAAATCGCACACTAAAAGAGAGGCGCAACCTCATTTAAAATCTAAATTCAATGTAATTAAATGTTGTAGGCTGGTGATCCATAGGAGCTGTGCCTTTGTGTAGGCGTTAGGTAGATCGGCTTTAATGCTAAATCGACTGAGATCTAGATCCAGATGCTGGACTAGACAACCATTGATTGTAATTGAATAGAGTAGGTAGATCTGGAGGGAAGCGCTCGAAGAGCCCCCTCAGGTAAAAGAGATTTTCATATATCTCATTTTGAGAGTGGTAATGGTTGTAAGAGTGTAGAGTCAGAGAGAGCTCGAGAACACTGTGTAAAAAAAAACAGGCATTTGCCATTGTTAATATAACAGAAGCAGTTTTTCCTGCATTACTGTGTGTTATATGGATGTCTGTGTGTGTTCTTCATATGTTGTGAATGTATGTTGTGGTTGTACATTTGCAGGGAGTATGTTTGATTCCAGGGTTGAAGGTCTTTGAGGCTTCACACTAGGAGGGTGTGACAGAACGCTGCGGGTTCTGATAGCCGTGCACAGAGGATGCATTTCTGAACTCTGCGGGGTCAGACAAAGACGTGCTGCAGCACAGAAGTTGGAATCATCAACTCGACGAAGACCTCAAGGTTGCTGAATACCTTGGAGGCAAGGCTATGTGGGGGGAGACACAGTTGTAGACAGAATTCTGCTGTGAATTCTGTAGAGCTCTTCCAAGTGGGCACTGAGCACAGGCACAAGGTGTAGTTGGAGGAACTCTGTTGTGAGTTCAGAAGGGAGAACCAGAATCATTGAGGATTCTGTGAAGCTCTGCCAGGTGGGCATTGAGCAGGTGCAAAGAGTACATTGAAGAAGGAACTCTGTTGTGAGTTCAAAGGAAGTAGAATCATTGAGGATTCTGAGAGCTCTGCCAGGAGGGCATCGAGCAAGTGCATAGGTGCATAGGAAGACATAATTGTTGAATGTTCTATGGAAGAAAGGGAAACTCTGCCAGGAGGCATCGAGTCAGTGTGCAGGCAGGCATAGAAGAATAAGAGAACTCTTTGAGTTCTGTAATTAAGGAAAGAATCCACCGAGGGATTCGCATAGGGTTACTGAATACCCAGAAGCCTTAGCAAGAAGTTGCTTGGGGCAGAAGGATAGCCAAGAGGGTGTCCATATTCTCCATCTATGGGAGAAGGAAGAGACCAAAATCCATCAAGGGGTCTGAGCGGTCGTAGAAGCTCAGAAGAG
>SNQJ01S0008628.1:185042-195155 GCA_010110895.2 Picea sitchensis | reverse complement strand
CCTAGCTTGGATATTATTGTAATAGAGCTCTGCTCAACTGGAGGTTTCCCCCTCAAAGAGGCCCGTGAACATTGCTTTCAGATTCAAAGTTCTATTTCTGTTGTTATTCTTATATCATTTCAGTGTTATTGTGGTGAATGTTTTGGTTATATTGTTGTTATTCTTCCATTACTAGCATTTTATTTATGTTCTTCATACATTTTATATCTGGTATATTACACTCTCATAAGGACCTTTTTCCTAAGGAAAGTGACTATTGTCTTCTTCTACAAAACATATTTTTAGGATGAGTTCGCAGGCTGCATATATTGTAGGGTGCGAAAACCCTGATTCTCGCAGGATACTCTATACTTGGATTGCGAGGTGTTCGCAATTTTCTCTATAAGCAGGGTGCGAACCTGCTTCAAAGCTTAAAAGAAAGAAGAGGTTATGAAGGTTCTAGAAGAGGATCTTCTAGAAAATGAGTTGGTGTTCGCATGGTTGGCATCCTACTGACTTATCAGATTTAGTGAGATCATCCTCATCCCTTTAACCATCTCTCCTTCTCCTATATAATGAAAAGTTTCTCAAGGAAGAGGTTAAGAAAGATTGAATAGAGAATTGATGAAATAATAGATTCAGAATTGTGTGAGGAATCCTGTTTGAATTGATGCTTGAGGCCTCCATTTTTCCATCAAGCCATAGTGGATATTCTTCATACAAGTGTGGAGCAAGTGTGTGTGTTGGAACGAAGGACCACCGAAAGGAAGCTTGCGACATCAAGGAAATATGGTTGTATTTTCTACTTTAATTTAATAAAAATACAGTGGCATGTCCCTTTCCCATAAAATCACTCTTATTTTATTACATGACTCCTTGATCACATGTTTAGGTCTTCATTGAATGTATTATTGTTGCTTTCACCTTGGTCGATTTGTGTCATTGTAGATCTGATATCACAAGGCTATCGAAGCGAAGCAGGGACAACAAAGACATAAGGAAGTGATATCTAAAGGTATGTCACTTATTCCTTTTTCGATGACAAATTCAATGATTGTAACTTAGGGAAAACGTCATGTCCTGTCCTGTTTTGTTCTAGATCTAGGTGGATCTAGGGAGATCTGTTAATGTCCGCATATACCGATTTATACTATAACAAAATTGGTGACTCCACTGGGGATACGACTCATTTTGTGGTATTTTGTTGGCCATTTTCTCTTAGCCTACTTTTTTTTCATTCCCAACCAGTCTCTGAGTCTGTAGGAGACCCATATAGACTCTCTGGACCTAGAATTTCACTCAAAATTTTTGTCCCTTTTCCAAATTCTCCTTGATTACAAACAGTCTCACATTGTACCTCTCTATAGCCTGTGAGAACCATTAATTTTCGCACCCTACTATTCATTCCAGTGTGACCTTCTCGCACCCTGCCAGTGTCTAGACTGCGAGAATTCCTAATTTTCGCATTGTACCCCACTACTAGGCTACAAACTCATTTGTAAAAGTTTTGGATTAGGTCTTCTTGTCTTTTTTGATGCCCAGATTTGTTTGTTTACCTGGGAAGAACTTCTTTTTCCAGTGTTTGACTATTTCTTGACTTCAAATCTTGCAGTTGATTGGTTTTCGAAGATTGAAAACTCTTCTTAATCATTTTTCCCAATTTTTACTTCTTGACCTTTTATCAACAAGGGTATAATCTCTGATTCTGAGATCTGAGTGCTTGTTTGGTCAAAAGTCTTTGATTGGATTAAAAGTTGGGATTAATTGTTCTTTTAGATTGCTTGTTGCTTCGAAAGTTCTTTGTCCATGTGCATTTGAAGAGACCTTTTCTTGTTAATTTTTTATTTTTTATCTCCATTGAAAGATCGATTTGGGTGTTTCTTGAGTATTTTATTTTCATTGGTTGCTTACCTTTTCTTAGTTCCATCCCTATTTTTTGGTTTCTAAAAAAAAATAAAAAAATAAATTAAAGTCTTTTTCTTGTAAGCAATCATTTATTCAGAAAATATTGGCGTTAAATTATTGAAAGAGAACGAATAGTGAGTTTACATTGTCAATGATTGTTTGGTACTACATTTAAAAAGAGAATTGTACATCGTAGTTTGCATTGTTCCAGAAAACTCCTTTTTCCCTGTTGTAGATAGAATTCATCGAACGAAATTTTGTATCATTAATTTCTATTTATGCATTGTTGGGTCAAAGTCTTACACACCATTGGTTTCATTTCTGTCTCCCTCTTGAGTAACAACAACCTTTAATAATATTGGGCAACTTTAAAATTCAACTAGTAACATTTTCTAGGGCTCTTTTGCACGAACATTAGCTAAGCTAGATCTTTGGAATAGGCAGTGAGACACACTCTCCAAAGCACAAAACACACAATAGTATCTTGTGATAGGGAGTGTCAAAATCCATTTGCAATATTTTGTCCTGGGAAGCCCTTCTCACACAAGGGTCAAACCTGAGGTTGCATTGAGATTGACAGAGTTACCCACCCTACTTTGTTGATCTCGGTGTAGAGATTGCATGTATTACGGGGGTCGCTTGAAGGTATACCCACAATGATGAGTGGAAGCCTCTCAAGTTGATTTCGGGATAGATACCCTGCTCTTGCGTGTGGATCAGACCGTCGACTATTTCCCCAGGCATCATTGTTGTTTGTGGTAAATTTAGTATCCTATCTTCTTAGAGTCTTACACAAGGTGACTGTGGAGGGGTAAGTCTTCACAGTACCTGGAATTGACATTGACCAGAATCACTTGGGCTCCTTGGAGGGTATACCCATGATTATGTGTGGGAGCTTGCACCAAGGTGTAAGTCCCTTAAGTAGGTCGTCAACGTAACTTTTCCACCCTAGCCCAGCCCCTTCTTGTCTTGATGTCGCGATGTTGGATTTCATCACCAACTAGTCACTTCGGAATAGGAAGGTCTTGTTTGCTTGGTTTTGATTCCTAGATTTTACTAGCGCGTGCTATTTGTTTCCATAAGTTGGCCATAGAATTTCTTTCGTAAGATTTTAGCTTGATCACCATTGACCCTCCACGTCACTCACGTAGAATGCAAGGACTACCCCCAAAATATCTGGAAGGTTCTCAACCCTTTCCTACAAACTCACCGGAGGGCTCTCCTCAACAGAGTGAAGTCCAAGACATTGCCACTCCACAAGTGGAAATAACTAACTCTTTAGAAAAATTTCGAATTACAGATTCTCTAGAGGGCTTGCGACTTCCTCCCGACTCTGTGAGACATATTGTTCGAGTGAATTCATCCGAAGAAATTGTTGTTGAGTCTTCTAAATTACCAACCAGACTTTTCACAAGCCCTAAAGGTCGGGATCCTTTTTGGACTACTGGCATTTTTAGATGGGATCTCTTTGGCTCAAGAGAAGGCATTGATATCACTGTCACACCTGAGCTGCCCGAAACATCTAATCCATACGCCATACCTTTTACTATTGGCTATTATTTTCCTGGTTCAGACGCTCAACCAACCAATCATATCTTGACTATCCCCCTTCAAATGGCCCATTATACAATGGTCCCAGATACTACGAATCTTCACACCGGGAATACAGAAGCTATCCAATCTCCCATTGGCACACCTAGACCTACTCCATCCCTTCCCCCCAGATATAATCCATTAAATGCATCTATCCATGTTCCTACTCAAGGTCCATCCAGAGTTTCTAGAGTTTTTCCCCCTCCTTAACACCATGTTGTTCCTAGTTTTATTCCGACACTTCCTCGCCCCCCTTCTAGAGGGTCTCTTCCATCCCCTATCAAAGGAACCAACCCTAGTGGCACCACCCAGTCTTTCACACCTAATTACCAGATTCTTGTTGGCGGACAATTTCACCCTAGAGGCCAAACACAATCCTATTTTGGAGGTCAAATCCGAATTGGGACGCAACCCCCTAAGAGGAGGGAAACCATCACCTACCCCACTCTATGGACATAACATACCTGCAGCCTTGGCCCAGTATTGGAACTATCTTATCCAAAATAATTCTCAATTGACTAGGGGGAAACAACCTCAAGATATCTCTTTCATACCCCCTAGTATAGGCCAACCATATCCAGGTCCATCCAATCCCATTTGGGGCTTGAACTCCCAACCCAACATCCCTATTCAAGGGAACAACCCCAACCAATACAACCCTATAAATTACATGCCTCCACACCAACAACCAAATCTACCCAGATCTTCACATTATATGCAAACTTCTTACGGTCCTACTAGTATACCTATGGGACTCCATCCCCAAAGTCACCAGTACCCCCATGTGAATAGACATTTACCCTTCTTAGCCACCCTGGACATCCCTGATCTGTCTAGAATTTTAAATGATCCTATTAGTCACTCTCCTCAATGGCCCGTAATACTGGCCAAACTACCATCTGACATTCCTATGTTTGATGGTAAACTAGGAGAGGACCCAAACAATCATGTAATGACTTTCCACCTTTGCTGTTCATCCAACTCTTTGATGGATTAATCTATTCGATTACGTCTTTTTCAACGAACTCTCATGGGTTCCGCCACGAAGTGGTATATAGAATTACCATGATGCTTCTTAACTGACTTTAACACCCTTTCCATGGATTTCCTCACCCACTACCAGTTACCGATCCTTTACGAAATGAGAACCAAAATTTTGAGTTCTTTCAAACAAGCCAAAGCCACTCATATCTCTGATCACATTCATGAGTGGAGATGGAGACGACGTCTCATCAAACTCAAGCTTCTTGATTAGTTACTGGCCGAGTGGTTCACAAAATCATTTGTGAATGACATCGCTCATGACATCGCCATGGGTGGAGTTGTCACAAAATAATAGGTGATTAGTCATGCTCAATACCTTGACCTTGTTTACTCACAAAAGGGTACTCTTTACGATTTACTCCCTAACACACCTCGTCCTTCTATTACCACTACTTCAACTACTCCTGTTGCTTCTCATGCGGTTGATGGTGTGATTGGCACTTTCCATGCCCAACCCCACTCCACACAAGCCTCTACCACCAGCCCCAAGTCCGTTTCTTCTAATGTTCAACATGCTCTGTCTCCTACTCCTCCCACCGACAAGACTTCTGAGGTGAACTCTGTTCAATCTACCCCTACCAGAAAGAATAAATCCAAAAAGGGAAGGGAAAGAATAAGGAGGATAAAAATAATCTGCAATCTAAGAATACCAAAACACAACCTGTTGATGATAAGGATAAGAGAAAACCCTGATACCCTTGTCTTATCTGTGGTGATGAACACTACACTAAGGATTGTCCAAGACGAGCCGAGGTTACTAGGTTCCTTCAAGGGACCCCAAAACCGCCTACCCTGTTCATGTTTTCACAACCATTCCCTTCTCAGCAGCAGGCCAAATTGGTCATTCATGACCAACCTTCCCCCTCCACTACATCCTATGTCTTAATGTGTACAGGTGATTCAAAGAAGAATGACGTCACAATTACCACTCGAGCCAAATATTATTCTTCCTCCAAAGAGAAGGTTGATGAAATACCTCCTTCGTTGGTCCAACCATCTCCCTCGGCTCCACCTACCAACAGTCCTCTTCATATCGAATGACCAAGCCTAGATACAGTTCTTCGCCCTCCCCCAAAGGGTGTTGTTTGAAAGTCTACTTTCAATCCTCATGTGCGTGCTACCCAGAACTACATTATTGTAGAAGATCTGGCCCAAGCACCATCAACGATGTCATCCCTCGAAGTCCTTCAGAGTTGTCCTACACAACGGAAGGCATTGTTGAAATACATTGGTGGAATCGACCCTACGGATACAAATTTAATAATTTTTGACTTGGAAGATCACATTCCAAGGTTACCCCCTCAACTCACATTTCAAATACAAGTTATTGTCTCCGATAGAACATTTGTAGAATAGTTATTGATGAGGGTGCCTCGACGTGTGTCATGTCTATTTCCTGCTAGAAATCCATCGTCTCTCCTCCCTTAACTGAATCACACAACATGCTCAAAGCCTTTAATGTCTTTGGATTTAAGCCTTACTGTGTCCTCCCTTTGTTTCCTATTACGTTAGAAGGAAAAAAGATCAACGTTGAAGTTGAGGTCTTTGACGCTCCTCTCGATTAAAACCTTTTACTTGGCTGTAGATGGATCAATTCCATGCGTGTAGTTATGTCCACTCTTTTCTGTGTCATACATTTCCCACATCAGGGAAAAGTAATTACGGTGGACCAATTGGCCTTCTTTAACTCTGATACATGTACCAACAACATACCTTTCATTGCAAAAACACCCCCTGTATATGAGAATGTCAGTGTGGGTCTTCTTAAAGATTCCTCTTTGATTGGTACTTTCCCCGTTCCACCACCCGATGTTCCACATCCGTTTGTCACCTCGATCAACATGATTTCCACCTATGTTCGATAAACCCCTACGTATTATGACCCATGGATAGTACCCAACCCCAGTGATCATCTTTGCTATGGAAACCAAATGCCTTTGAGTTCAGTCGAATCCGCTTATCAAACCATTCAATCGGCAACCCCTTCTACCCCCTCTCTTGGTGATTTATCTCCAGATCTATTCTGTGTCATTTTTCCTACAGACGAGATGATTATGTCTATTATGTCCATGGAAGATACCCCTTGGGAAAATGGACATCATCATTCCATTCTCTTCCTGGAACAACACACCATTGAGAGTTACCAACGAATCTCGACTTCATCGACCGTTGCCATCATTTCTACCATTCTCGTGTCTATACACGATATGTTATACAAAGGGAACTTAAGTAATATCTCAACCACCATCCCCCTCGACATATCCATTAAACCCGGAGTTGTCAAAAATGTGCATATCGGAGCTTCATGTTCCAATGACGAAGTTGTCACCTACAAGTCTCTTTTTCAATAATTTCGTGACATCTTCGCATGGAGCTATGAAGAAATGCCAAGTATTGACCCCGACATTGTTGTACACAAGATTAAGACATACCTGGGCGCTAAACCCGTCCGGCAATGACTTCGTCCGGTCCACCCGCGTAAAGTAGCTACTATCAAGCTTGAAGTTGAGAAACTTCTTAAAGCTGGCTTTATTTACCCTGTGGCTCTAACTGACTGGGTTTCCAATATTTTTCCGGTTAACAAGAAACAAGGTACGATCCGCGTGTGCATTGGTTATAGGGATATTAACAAAGCTTGTCGTAAAGACAACTTTCCCATCCTCTTCGTTGACTAGATCATTGACAATTGTGCCGAGAGTGAAATATTCTCTTTGATGGATGGTTTCTCCGGATATAATCAAATCAATATCGTACCCGTCAACCAACACAAGACCTCTTTTACTTGTCCTTGGGGCACTTTTGCCTATCGAAAACTACCCTTTCATTTAAATAATGTCAGTGCGAATTTTCAACGTGTTATGTCTTATGCCTTTTATGATATAAAGCACATTGACCAACCATATATTGATGACCTACCGGCTCATTCCATGCACCGTGTAGATCATCCAACACACCTCCTTCGATGTCGATTTTACCGCATACGCTTAAACCCAAACAAATTTGTTTTTTGTGTAGAATCTGACCAAATTCTAGGTTTTATTGTTTCACATCAAGGGATCAGGGTAGATCCTTTGAAGGTTGAGGCGATTCTTAATCTCCCTCCTCCTTCCTCACTTCACCAGCTACAAAGTTTGCAAGGGAAGGCAAACTTTCTACGACGTTTCATCCCAAACTACGTTGAGTTAACACTTGGATTTACTCGACTGCTCAAGAAAGGTTCTGAGTTTGTATGGGATACCACTGCCAACAAATCTTTCAAAGCTTTGAAACTGGATTTAACCCATACCCCACTACTTTTCCCACCCAATTACAGTCGATATTATTTCCTTTATCTTGTAGCCTCGGACTCTACCATTGCTATGGTTCTAGTCCAAGAGGATGATTCTCATGACAAACATGTCATTTAGTATTTGAGTCAGAGTCTCATGACTACCGAAGCCAAGTATTTACATGTTGAAAAACTGGCCTTGGAAGCTGTACAAGATGTCCAACGATTCCGACACTATATCCTTTTATGCAAGACTACTGTGATTTCCAACTGCAACCCTATGCAACACATTCTTACACGCCAATTGCTAGGGGGAAAATACTCCAAATGGATCGTAATACTTCAGGAGTTTGACATAGAATTCAAACATGCTAAGTCCAAGAACTCCTTGGTGTTTGCCGAATTGACATGTGACCATCCCTGTTCTGAGATGGAAAATGTAGCAGAGGATTCATTTCCCGATGAATCCCTTTTTCTGATCAGTTTTGATGACCTTTGGTATGGGGATATCATTATATATCTCCAGACTCAGACTTTTCGGCCCGATTTGTCTAGCACCGACCGTCGTTGAATACGTTACCAAGCCTATCAGTATATTATCCTCGACGATACTCTTTATTGTCGTGGAATTGACTCCGTTTTTCGACGATGCCTCACCTTTGGCGAAGCCAAGAAAGCCTTGAATGACTACCATTCTGGAGCATGTGGTGGTCACATGTATGGGTATGTTACTGCCCAAAATATATTACAAGCTGGGTATTTTTGGCCTTATTTATTCAAATATTGTATTATTACTATCCAAAAATGCCACACTTGCCAAACATACAACAACAAAATATGATCACACCCTGTAGTCTCCGTTGGACCTTTTGCAAAATGGGGTATCGATTTCATGACATGTCACCCTCACTCGGTCGGGGGGCATGGATATATTATTGTAGCCATAGATTATTTTATGAAATGGACCGAGGCGATGCCTACATTCAAAAATACAGGAAATACTGCAACACTATTCATTTTCAATCATATCATTGCTCGGTTTGGTGTTCCCAAAGCTATCTTTACTAATCATGGTAGCCACTTTAGAAACTTCATGATGTCTGAACTTACCAAAACGTTGGGTCTTCGCCATGAAAAATCAACACCCTATTACCCACAAGCCAATGGCCAGGTTGAAGAAATAAACAAAGTCCTCATTACCATGCTTCGACGAATGATAGGGATTCACAAAACTAGTTGGCACACGATGTTGTTTTTAGCATTGTGGGCTTACTAGACATCTGTCAAGTCTTCTACCAGGTTTACACCTTTCTAGTTAGTTTATGGTATAGAATCCATCTTGCCGATTGAATTTGAGATACCATCTCTAAAGCTAGCCATTGAACTTCTCCCAAACACTTCTGTTGAAGAAGAACGTCTATTTTATCTTATGCAACTGGACGAAACCCGTCGTGATGCCACCCTAGTTATAGAAACCCAGAAGAAACGTGTCAAAGCCCAATATGACAAACATGTCAAACCATGTGTTTTCTCTAAAGGTGATCTAGTTCTCCTTTATGAACAATATCGAGATTTGCTAGGAGCTGGGAAATTTGAGGCTATGTGGCGAGGTCCTTATATCGTCGGACGAGTGTTGGAGAAAGGAGCCTACAATTTAGTGGACTATGATGGTGTCCCTTTGAGTGAACCCATAAATGGGCTTTACTTAAAGAAGTACTATGCTTAGGTCATCTGTGCATGAGTGCTTGTATTTTATTGTATCATACTTTTGTGTGTTACTTTAGTGTGCTTTTTCGTTATTTGGTTTCTACCCTCGACTACTTACCTTGCGCTGTGATTGGTTTCCAGATGTCCTAGTCTTCTCTACCCCACATTGGCTTTGTCGATGGCACTAGTCATAGTACTCAGAACCTTGCTTTTGCTGCATGGGCAATTTATGCACCTACAAGTGAACTCATCAATCTATTAGGTGTTTGCCTCGGTCGTGCGACCAATAATATCGTAGAATATAGCATCGTCATTGAATTGTTGACTAGTGCTACTTCTCTTGGTATCCATCACTTGGTTATATGACTTGATTCACAACTAGTAGTGCTACAGTTAAGTAATGACTATGCTATCCAAAGTCCTACTTTATTGCGAGTATATCTACGAATTTTCCTCTTGGAACGTTATTTTTATTATATTGAATATCAACACATTCCTAGATGTCTAAATACATTGACTGATGCTTTAGCTAATTATGTGTTAGACAGACATCTGAGACATTTATAAAACCAATCACACCATATGTATACAAAACAAAGTAAGTTGGTAGAATCCGC
>SNQJ01S0008628.1:124250-172299 GCA_010110895.2 Picea sitchensis | reverse complement strand
TCTTATTTTGTAATTCTTTTCTTTAATTATCTTCAGGGCCTACATGTACTTCCTTCTTCAATTCACTTTTTCATCTTCAAAAATTCATTTCTCCTCAACCATGAGGATCCACGTGACGTGCCACATACCACCGTAAACAACATTATGTATACTATCCATTCATGGGTGTTGTATATGCATGTGCATTTCCCTTCATGTTCAAATACCTTTATCAATCTTGTGGTCCAAAACCCATGACTAGGGTTGACATCAATGACAACAACCAATCTTCCAACACTTTATCCTTAGGTTCCTCTTCCATGTGCATCATGAATACTTGAAATCCTTTCCTGTAGATTTTCTTCAACTGCAAAGATGAAATTTCTCTGATAGTCACAACTCTTGGAATTCCTTGAACTGATCTCAAATTTATTTCTTATCCAGAAAAGTAAAAACCTTATTGTAACAATCCAGGACAACATGGTGCTCATCCAACCAATCCATACCAATGAGGCAATCATATGAGACCAAAGGTATAATATTAAAATTATCCATTGTGTGCAGTCCAATCATATACAATCGACATGCCTTAACCATCACATTGATTTTCCTTTTTTCTCTTGTAGCTAACTGCACCAATGAAGGTTTCCCAAGCTTGCTTCTCGACATATGGAATATTTCTACCATATTAAGATCTAGACAACTATGAATTGCCCCTAAATCAATTAAAATAGTAATGGGTTGGTCATTAATATTACCTTCCATCTCAATCATGTGTGACTAAAACTCAGTCTGCTTGTTATCTAGCGTGGCATAAATACTTATCACATTTCTACCCATGTCTTCTATTTTCACAAATTATTGTACACTCTGGGAAGGCCTTACTTTATCACCTCTTTGAGGGAAGTCTTTGTGCATATGATTTCTGACACAATCCCAACACTGCATGGGTTGTTTCCATGATTTTTGTCCCATTGTTTTCGACATTCTAGGCTCCTAGAGAGTTGTTTTTCCTTGTGCATTATTTCTAAAAAATGGTGGCTTAGATCCTTTCTTCCTTTGTTCCACCTTACTTTTCATCTTTTCTTCCCAAGCCTTTTGGAAATACAGTCTTCCCATTTGTTGGTCATAAAGACAATTAGTGCGCCTTATGGTTTCTTCCAACATCTTAGGGTCATCATATTGTATCTTGTCACTAATAAATGAGGGAAACCCACTCAAGTACCTCTGAATATCCACCTGTTCATCCTTGATGAAAGGAACATATTTCAACATCTCTAAAAATCTTCTTCCGTACTCATCTATTGTCATGCTTCCCATTTTGACTTCGAAGAACTCCTTCATTTTCCTATCATACTACCAATTGGTTAAGTATTTATTTTGGAAATACCTCTTGAACTCCCTTCAAGTCACTTTCTTCTCATTGATGTGTTGTACTTGTACATATTGATCCCACCACATTGATGTCTTTCCTTTTAACTGATAAATAACAATTCTACCTTTTTCTTGCACAAAATAGTTATGCAGTTGGAAGAACTTACTCATACCCAACAACTATGTCTCTGCCTCTTCATCCTTTTGTGCTCACCAGCAAAGGTAGGAGGCTTGAACTTATTCATTCCTCCCTGTAGTGCATCCAACCTAATCCTTCTCTTATGTGTTTTGACAAGAGGTGGACTCGCGCTACTGCACACTTTTCTGAAAGAATTCTTACCAACACTTCTTTCTTCTCTTCTTTTATCATCATGAGACCCGCGAATTCTTGATCTACTCGACTATGTTTCCTCATCCATATTATTTTCTATTATTTCCAAGCTCTGCATCAATTTGACATTAAGTTTATCTTGCTGCTCCTTTGATCTCATAAGCCTTTCGTTAGAAACCTTATAGCTATGTACATCTTTCTGCATTATTTTTACAGTTTTTACCAAGTTCATGCGCTCCTCCTTGGATTATGTACCATTAGTACCAAAACCGACATACAGATCCCATAATTCATCACCAGGAATATAATTCCTTCATGCATATTCCACGTTTTTAACCTTCTACACTGACTTTGTCCTACTCTAATCACTGTAAATTATGCAAAATGTGTAGGAAATCACGATTCGTTAGATGATTTCAAGAAACAACTACATGAAAACTTTGCACCATCTTGTCAGAATCCTTCCCTTGGACTTCTTGGATGATTTTAACATCCCAAAATCTAGTGCGCACACCTACGCATCATTTTCTTTGTGCACATCACAACTCTATACAACACACCAATGGTTTTCCATGCAAACTAAACTCTTCACTGTGCATCACCAATTATTAGCACACACATATATTCATGCTATTCATTGACCCATACAAGTCTAGTGTTGAACCAATTACTATGATACCATAATGTAACGTCCCCAACCACCCTAGGCCGGGCCACTTCACACAACCTCAACTTTTGTATCTCTAAGTCAATCAAATTGTAACATCCCCATCATACTACTGAGCAACGTTACTCTAAATTTTCTCTGCGTAGATTCTACTCTTACACAAGTCCATCCAGTATCACTTGAATTAACGTGATAATTCCAAGATTGAGTCACACCACACAACTTATAACAGCGGAAGAAACATTCTTCTTTTAACACAACTTTAAGCAACTAAAGTAACTCAATATCTACACACACTAGCATATTGATCACACAACATAAACACGTGCACATCTAGCTAGGCGTCAAGCACCACTTTTGATTTCCTTGTGCGTAGATTCTAATTCTTCTGCACACATGAATTCAGCCTCTTGATGCAAACATGCTACCTCCTTCACACCCAACCATTCAATTCTTTCCTTGGAGACTCGTGACCAAAATCAAAAGATTAAATTAACAGGAAAAACTATCATCAACTAACATACTCATGCACACGTACTACAATACAGGCTATAAGTATCATACTTACAGGTGAAAAAATTATTAAACAAAATAACAATAATTACTTATATGCAGCTACATACAAGAATTAACCCATATCCCACATACAAAAATATCCACAGAGTAAATAAGACAAGCACATAAAGAACACTTATCTTTCAGAAAAGGCACCAACTGGGCGTGTGACTCAGACGTTCTTCCTAGCCATAGACTTTATTTCTTATAATATTTCAGCAATAGGTCACCCTCAAGCTAGGGCTCGAACTCCACCATAGAGAAAGACTTCTAGTGACACACTAAGGTCCAACTCACAACAACATTTCTTAGTCCTAGGTGCCTGCTGATGCAACTAGCCCACAGTCCCTCATTCCCCACACATCGATCACTACCAAGGAAGTGTGCAACTCCTTTTCTCAACATTCCTTTGGCTTCCCCACTTGCCTTCCTAGGGTTACCAACAATAGGCCTGATAGGAATTCTTTGAGCCCTACAACTAATCCTTAGTGCACCAGGGAACAATTCTTAGCAACACTCTCACATGGAGAGTATGCTCCTGAGTCTGACATCCACTTCTCAACAACCAATATCTCACCCAGAGAGACTACTCATGGTCTAAAATCTCGTTTTCTAGGTTGTCCCAACTCATTGGAATGTTGCACTTTCGACCATAAAGTGTCTCAAATGGGATCATATTTAAAGATGAATGATACCCATTGTTGTAAAAAAACTCCACCAAACGAAGGTAGTCTTCCCATTTGAATGGTTTTTCCATCACATACATCCTCATCATGTCTTCAATCACCCGATTTACCCTTCCACTTTGACCATACGAATCAGGGTGATATGTTGTTCTAAAGTTCATGCTTGTTCCAAATCCTTTAAATATACCTTTCCAAAAGTTTGAAGTGAACTTGGAATCTCTATCATACACAATTTTCTTAGGTACACCATGCATCTTGGAAATTTCTTGCACATAAATCATTCGACACATAAACCATGCATCTATACATGAGGATCCCATCCTATCTTAACTCATAACCTTCAAACTTTGGCTCATACATACCTTGTTGTAAAGTCACACTTATATCCATATAGTGCAGATCTGATTTGGAAACTTCCAAAATTCTATCGCACAAATCCGTCTGGTACATGATAATGATTGTAGCATGCATCTCATGCACCCTCTTGTTGAGTGTCTCAACCACCTTTTTCTCTTTTCCTATGATATGTTTTATTTCAAAGTCATATTCACTAAGGAACTCTAACTACCTTATTTGTCTGGTATTCAAACTTGGTTGTCTGAACAAATATTTTAGACCACAATGGTATGTTCTCAACTCAAATCATTTACCCATGAGATAGTGTTGCCACATCTTCAAATCATGTACTATAGCTTCCAATTCTAAATCATGAGTGGCATAGGGCCTTTCATGCTCCTTCAACTTCCTTGAATCGTAGCATACCACATGTCCATTTTGACTTAGGACCCCACCGAGTCCTTCCTTACATGCATTCATCCACACAATGAAGTCTGCATCTGGATCAACAATTCTCAAAATTGGCACACTTGTTAACAAGTTCTTCAAGTGATGAAAAATCCTTGCACAATATGGATTCCTTTCAAATTGTGCACCTTTCTTCTACATGGATGTGATTGGATGTGTAATGGTTTAGATTCCTTCAATAATCCATTTGTAGTAACCCACAAGTCCCATAAAGGATCTCACTTCTGTGACATTTCGTGGTGTTGGCCATTCCTCGATGGATTTTATTTTCGCTGGGTCCACAACTATTCCTTATTTTGAAATAATATGATCCAAATAATGAATCTATAGTTGGTAAAATGAACAGTTGCTCAGATTTTCATAAAGATGATGCTCCCTCAAAACCTGCAACACCATCCTCAAGTGTTTCTCATGCTCTTCTTCAAACTTTGAGTAAATAATAATGTCATCCAAAAATATGACGAAAAACTTATCCAAGTGTTGTCCCTTGGTTATGGAAGCAAGCGAAGATCAAGGAAGAAAAAACATAATACAAACTTCGTGGAAGACTCAGTAATTGTTATTGGGTTGAAGTGAGCAAAAGATAAGAAAAGATGGAGCAAAGTCCAAGAAAGAAAACCGTTGGATGAGGAGATCAAGGATGACAGATCAACAAGGAAGAAGGATCATGGACAACTCAGCAAGGGGAAAAATCCACCGTTATATGCTTTGGAGCACCATGTGAGAAGAAAGGAAAGACAGGTTGGCAAAGCCTGAATAACATAGGTCAAGTTGACCTAGGGTTTTAGACACCTAGGGTTTTTGGTATCTAGGGTTTTGGACACCTAGGTTTCGACCTAAGGATGTCAGTGAGCTATTGTAATGTATAAATAAAGGTCATGAGGACCTAGTTTGGGTTGGTACGATATTGTTGGGTATAGTTGTATTGATATTAAGAGTGATTATTGTTGTGTGAGAGAGAAGCGCTAAGTGTGAGATCCTTCTGGTATTGTAAGATCTTCAGTTGGGTGCCAAGATCGATCCTACAGCTGGGTGCACAGGAATGGGAGAGAAAGAGAGGAGAAGAAAGAGGATCTGCTAGCTAAGAGTNGAGGACCTAGTTTGGGTTGGTACGATATTGTTGGGTATAGTTGTATTGATGTTAAGAGTGATTATTGTTGTGTGAGAGAGAAGTTCTAAGCATGAGAGCCTTCTGGTATTGTAAGATCTTCAGCTGGGTGCGAAGGTCAGATTCTGCAACTGGGTGCATAGAAAAGGGAGAGATAGAGATGAGAAGAAAGAAGATCTTCTAGCTACGAGCGCAGACAAGAATTGTATGCTTCGTCTTAATATATTATAAAGCATAGTTCTATGGACGTATCCCTAGAGAGAGGGTGAACCACGTATATCTTGTGACATATGTGTGATTGATGTTATGATCTATGTCATTGATATAATGTTATTTCATTACTGTGTTAGATCAGATTTGTAGTTGTGGTAAGTAGATCTAAGCTGATAAGTGATTCATGCATATTGTATTATTCTGTATTAGATCCACCTGACATTCCTCTGGTTGTAGACATCTCTGTCCTGCAAACCCCTCATAGCTACTTTGGGTGAGACTGCATCTGCTTTGCAGGTGTTGTCGAAAGGGCCAATAGTTAGGGCTTGTTGGTGCATTCTTGGAGTTGAACCCTAGGTCTGCCCCTGTGACAACAAATGGTTCCGATGTCAGGACATGAATATTCTTAAGGGAATGTCAAGGTGGTTCCCATCAAAGACAAAGACTCAAAAGTGGATAGAGGATCAAGACAAGGACTTCACTGAAGCCTAGAACAAGAACCCTAATCTGAGTACAAAGGATTGGCTGGAGAGACATATTTTCACTTATATAAACAAAATTTTCTTTGGGGAAATCCATCAGGAGTTGTATGAGTGGCTAGCTAGATTAGCAGATACCCAGTTCGAGATCCGACCTAGACCTCTTGTAGTGTGGACGTCGGAGCTGATCAAGAAGATCAAAAGAGTTGATAATGGTGTATCATGAGCAACAGATCACTAGTTCAATAGCACCATTGGAGGGTACATCAAAGAGTTTGTTGTTGACAGAGTAGAGTCATACAACCAAGCTAAGAGATATTTATTTAAGGGACCCAGATGAAAATTTTTACAATTTCTGAAGTTTAGACTCAAGATGATATTGCATGAGAAGAACATCTTGAAGATACAGTAGATTGGTCGGATCTAGAAAGGCTAATGTTCAAGAATTTGAACAATGACAATGACACAAAATTTGGACATACGCGTAGTGGAAGAATGTTTAGAGAAGTTCATCTTGAGAACCTGTTCAAGTAGAACTATGGGGATGAAGGCTTCTATAGTGGAGAAGAGACAGATCTAACAGATGAGGAGCATTCAGAATCTGCTGGGACAGAGGAAGGGAAAGCTGAAGAGCTTCGCTGAGAAGAACCTGAGACCTCAGAGACTGCACAGACTGTTGAAGTACTGTTATCCCTCCTGTTGATTCAGTAGTATTAAGCAATCAGAGTAATCCCAGCCACCAGAGTGCCCAGAGAACTGTCACTAGTAATCCACCACATACTCAGTCACGGACCCTAAGAAGATCTATGGTAGATGAGATGAGACTTCCTATCTTTAAGGGAGATGGACCTGAAGATCCTGACCGACACTGGTTCCTATGTGAAGTTGTATGGAATATTAAGAATGTCACAGATGAAGTTGTCAAAAGAACCTAGTTTAATACCACTCTAAGGGATCGTGCACTGAGCTGGAACATGAAGCTTGTTCAAGGACTTGCACAGCCTAAGCCACTAAATCAGATTAATAATGCGCTGATTGCAGAGTTCAAGAAACCCAAGTCAGAGTCACAGTGCATTACAGAACTAAAGGAGATCAAGAAGAAGGTGGCCGAGCCTGTTTGGGAATTCGATCAGAGATTCAAAACCTTAACAGGCCAATTGAATTTTCATATCCCAGAAGAATAGAACAAAGAATGGTTCATTACTTCCCTCTTAGCACACATCAGAGTTCCTCTGATGCAACCGAATATTTCTTCACAGTTTGAGGTGTTGGAGATCACCATGAAGCTTGAATCGGCCCCTATGGGAGAATCCAGCTTAGGTATGAGTCAGATCTTGAGTCAGCTAACTAGTTTATCTCTGCAGGTCGAAGACATGAAGAAAGACAAGGGAAAAGAAAAAAGAGAAGACATATGGTGTGTTCGATGCAGATTAGAAGGCCATGACAAGGAACAATGTCCCCTATTGAATGAATACTTGTCTTCTGGAGCCCCGAGCCCTTTGAAGAAAGTCACCTTACCCTGGTGCGAGGTATGCAGAAACAAACATCACCCTGGTGAGTGCTATTACATGAAAAAGTATGTTCATACACCCACAAATTTGTATTGCATGTTTTGTAAGTCCATGGGACATGATGATAGGGATTGTAGGGCTTATAATCTCATGCATGAAATTTCGAGAGACATATATAAGATTCAAGGCAAAGTACAACAAGAAGGAAACTCTACACAGTACAAATTTCCTGGGAGAGGAAACTTCAATCCTCGCGGTGGATTCAGAGGAAGAGGATGAGGAGGAGGAATGGGTCGAGGCTGAGGACATATAATCTTTTATAATTGTGCACAACCATAACACACTGCAAGGGATTTCCAGAATCCTTGTACTACTTATAGCTACTATATCTCGTTTGAACATGTTCTAGAATATTGTCCTGTGCTACTAGATAAGCTTCAGGGAAGATGAGGACCTCAACAAAACCTGCAAGTACAATTGATATATTTTGAACCTCACGGAGAAGAGCCTAGATTGTTTGTTATAACCAAAGGAGGCGTTGTTACAAGAGAAGACAGAATGACCCAAGGGAAGATTACAAAAGACTTGGGAATTAGGAAAGCTATAGAGAAGACACAAATGTTTGATGCAAAGAAAGAAAGACAAATGTTTGAGGAGGCAAGAAAATAATTTAGAGGAGACCAAGGTTCCTCATAGAAGACAAGACCAGAAGTGAGAGAATATGGAATGCCTCTGGAATTAATCAGTTTGCTTCACCAAAAGAAGGAAAAGAGGTAAGCAAGCTCATGGAATTTCTATATACTTGTTTTAAGTTGATTCAGGATGAGAGTGTTGTACAAGAGTTACAAAATTTAATCAGACAATATGAGCTAGGAAAGATAGACCCCTTACTGAATAGGGAAGTACACCAAATCAGTAAGAAGAGAAGAACCAATAAGGAATTACATTTGAATGCTCAAATAGGAAAATATGATATAGATTATGTAGTCCTCGACTTAGGGTCGGAGGTCAATGTCATGATTAAGAAAACCTAGGCACTGATGGGAAAACCAAAGTTGATATGTTCCCCTATCAGGATTAGGATGGCCAAACAACAAACTGTAAGTCCATTTGGCAGATTGGAACATGTCCCTGTGGACATTGATGGAGTAAGAACATTTGCAGATTTCAAGGTAATTGAGATAGTTGATGATAGTTTCCCTTACCCTGCGTTGTTAGGAATTGATTGGGCCTTCAATAATTCTATTGTTGTTGATTTAAAGAAAATAAGTTTGTCATTTGAAAGAGATGGCATTAGGTTCATTGAAGCCTTAGATCCATATGAAGGTCAACAATACACATGGCCCATCCGAGAAGAATACCATGCATATGAACTGGAAAACCTTTGCAAACTAACAGCTAGACAACATGATTACATTAATCCCATGGCCAATGCGAATCTAAGCTGGCGAAGTGACAATGCGTGTTCATCAGATTTAGAAGAATCACTGGAGAATTGGCAGAATAAAATGTATGAAGTATCTACAAGAAGATGTGCTAGACTAACTAGAGAAGTTCGTTGGATTGGCACAACCATAAGTAACTTACCCACCTTTGATGGTCTAAATCCTTTAGAAACCTTATTGTCGGACTTTGAAGAAAATATACCAACACAAAAAAGATTGTTGGCAATGGATGAGGACTTCAAAGCAACCCCTGCAAGATGGTGGGGGACACACAAAAGTAATATTACAGATTAGATACAATGTCACACTTTGATGACAACTCGATTCTTAGCACAAGAAGAAAGTTGCAAAGTAAGGTACACTGGTCGAAGTTTCCCAAAGGACCATGTGAGAAGCTGCAATGAGGCTTGGAGCGACATTCTTCAAGAGAAGTGGGTGCACAAATTCATTAACACACATGACACAACCCCTATCATCTGGTACCTTCAAGCAGAGTTGCGCCTCATCACTACAGATTGGAAAGGTATGACTCAAAATTTTGTAGCCACCTTCTTATTTGAAAGTCAATATCCTTCAGTAGATCAAGCATTGCAGATTGTAAGACATAAAGTATTTGAAGAGGCATCTAGCCTCCCTATGGAACAACAAGAGGATGAATGGACTATGCCTCTCCAAAAACTACAACGCTGTTACAACATCAATGTTGATGAAGACGATGATCCGAGGAAGGTGAACATCGCATAAACAAAAGGCCAGAGATATGTGGAAGGACTAGGAGTTCAGTTACCATTTATTGGACAACCGATAAAGATTAAGAAGGTCAATATTGGAACATAACAGACCCCTAATCTTGCTAATGTCGAGGATTATTGGGATGCTGCTACCATTGACAAAATTATAGAGTTATTGCATGAGTATCAGGACTTGTTTCTAACCAATGTCACTGATATGAAGGGAATCAAAGGGCTTATGGGAGAGATGAGGATCCCTTTGAAACTAGATGCAAAACCAGTCAAACAGAGACCCTATAGATTGAACCCGAAATATAAGGAAAAAGTGAAGATTGAGCTCGACAGAATGCTGGAAGCAGGGATTATAGAACCTGTCGAGGAGTCAGAATGGATCATCCCTATGGTGGTGCAAGACAACAATGCATGTGAGATCAAGATCTGCATAGATCTCAGGAAGTTGAACGATGCATGTTTGCATGACCCCTTCCCTACACCATTCACTGATGAAGTGTTAGACAACGTGGGAGGCCAGGAGGTATATTCTTTTATAGATGGATTTTCAAGATACCATCAGATCTGGATCGCCAAGGAAGATTGCCATAAGACCAAGTTTGCCACAGAATGGGGATCTTATCAATATACAATAATTCCATTTTGATTGAAGAATGCCCCAACCATCTTTTCTAGGGTGGTGGTCGAAGCGTTCAAGGAATTTCTGCATAAATTTCTAGAAGCATATTTTGATGACTAGACTGTATTTAGTTTGTTGAAAAATCATATTGAATGTCTAAGGATAATGTTGGATAAATGTAGGCAGTGTCAAATTTCTTTGAATTTGAAGAAGTGCATCTTCTTCTCACCATTTGGAGTGCTATTAGGTCATATTGTATGTAAGCATGGATTGCTGGTGGATCCATCTAAAATTGCCATTATCATTTATCTGCCACCCCCTACTTCAGTCAAACAACTGCGCACTGCGTTGGGACATACTGGATATTACAGGAAGTTCATTAAGGGATACGCCCAAATTAAAACACCCATGGAGAATCTTCTGAAGAAGGACTGTCAGTTTAGTTGGACAGAAGAATGCCAACAGAGATTCGACACACTAAAATAGAAGATGGTTACTACGCCCATTCTGGTTTTTCCAAATTGGAGAAAATAATTTCATGTGCATGTTGATGTGTCTTCCATTTCTTTAGGAGTTGTGTTAGCACAACCTGGAGAGGAGATATTGACCACCCGTTATCCTTTGCTAGCAGGAAGCTATCAACTGTTGAGATTAGTTACACCACCACTGAGAAAGAAGGGTTAGCCATGGTGTATGCATTACAAAAATTTCACCACTACTTGTTGGGAGGACACTTTAAAATGTTTACTGATCACTCCGAACTGAAATACCTAGTCAACAAGATAGTGTTGGGGGGAAGGATATGCATATGGCTTCTGCTATTTCAGGAATATGATTTTGAGATCATAGTAAAGCTAGGGAGAATGAACAAAGGTCCTGACCACTTGTCAAGGTTGGAACATGATGAAGAACTGACCAGTTTGGAGGATGCACTACCGGATGCACAACTATTGGCCATTAGAAAGATCGGTGACCACTTCTCAGACATATTCTAGTTCCTGTCAATGGAATGGAACCTAGTGACTATACAATTCCCCAGAAGAAACAATTAGTAGTGCGTGCTATAGACTTCTCACGTATAGATGGACATCGATACAATATGGGACCTTATGAGATATTAAGAAGATGTGTTATGGAGGTAGAATGCCCACTGATCCTTATAGAATCTCAAGAAGGCATCGCAGGAGGACATTATGTAGGAAAATAAACTACACACAAGGTTCTTAGAGCTGGCCTTTGGTGGCCTACCTTACACAGTGATGATAAAGACTATTCCATAGCCTACGATGTATGCCAAAGAGTTGGGAAACCTTCCAGAAGATATGAAATTCCACTAGCACCACAAATGACCCTACAAGAATTTGAGAGATGGTCCATTGACTTCGTTGGACTTATAAACCCACTAGGAAAGAGTATAGGAGAAAGGTACATAATTACAACAACAAAATACTTGACCAGATGGGCCGAAGCAAGAGAAGTTAAGGAATGTAGTGAAACTACTGCGCACTTCATATTTGATGACATCATAACCAGATTTGGATGCCCAAAGATCCTTATTAGTGATCAAGGTACACATTTCATCAATAAGACAGTTGAATCCCCGACTGAAGAATTTGCAGTCCACCATTAGAAGAGCACACTGTACCATCCACAAGAAAATGGGATAGTTGAAGCATTCAACAAGATATTGGAGACAAAGCTCACGAAGATTTGTAGTGTGAACAGTGATGATTGGGATCTAAGATTACCAGCAGTATTATGGGTCTATAGAACCACTTGCAAGAAGCTGACAATGCAGACCCCTTTCAAGTTGGTTTATGGTCTTGAAGTTGTTGTTCCAATGGAATATTAGGTACCAAGACTAAGAATTTTTGCCTTTACAGATATGGATGACCCTGGCATTGTTCAAGAGAGGCTTGCACAGTTGGTTGAATTGGAGGAAGATGGATTTATTGCAAGATTCCATCAGCAAGTTCAGAAGGAAAGAGAGAAGGCCTATCATGACAGGCACATCAAGAAGAAGACATTTAAGCAAGGTGACTTGGTGTTGGTATATGATAGTAAGTTCCTGAAGTATCCTAGGAAATTCAGAATGCATTGGCTCGGACCATATGAGATCGCCTATGTTACAGAAGGAGGAGCTGCACAACTCAAGACTCTGAATGAGGAGTAGAAGGAAGGATTAGTGAATGGGAGCTGACTGAAATTGTACTATGACAACCAACTGCCTCTCAGGTCTCGGTAAAATCATAGGGAAAAGTTTCTAGGTACCAAGTGCAGTTGAAACTGGGTACCAAACATAGAAAAGACAACCTGCACAAGGAAGGAGAGGAGGCACAACGCAGAATGCAAAGGCTGCACTGTGTAGTTAGCAGTCGAAGTAAAACAGAAGGATCAGGTCTGAAGTGCCTCAAAACGAGTCAGAGGTGAGTGTTGGGGGCCTGTTGGCCCTTGGTTATGGAAGCAAGAAAAGATCAAGGAAGAAAAATGAGAATACGAACTTCACAGAAGACACAGTAACTATTATTGGGTCGAAGTGAGAAAAAGAGTAGAAAAGAGGGAGTGAAGTCCGAGAAAGAAAGTCATTGGATGAGGAGATCAAGGATGAAAGATCAACAAGGAAGAAGGATCATGGACAACTCAGCAAGGGGGAAAATCCACCGTTAGATTCTTTGGAGCACCGTGTGAGAAGAAAGGAAAGATAGGATGGTGAAGCCTGGAAAACATGGGTCAAGTTGACCTAGGGTTTTAGACACCTAGGTTTTTTGGTATCTAGGGTTTGGGACACCTAGGTTTTGGCCTAAGGATGTCGTGGGAGCTATATTAATGTATAAATAAAGGTCATGAGGACCTAGTTTGGGTTGGTACAATATTGTTGGGTATAGTTGTATTGATGTTAAGAGTGATTATTGTTGTGTGAGAGAGAAGTTCTAAGCGTGAGAGCCTTCTGGTATTGTAATATATTCAACTGGATGTGAAGGTTAGATCCTGTAGCTGGGTGTGTAGAAAAGGGAGAGATAGAGAGGAGAAGAAAGAATATCTGCTAGCTAAGAGCACATAAAAGAACTGTATGCTTCGTTTTAATATATTATAAAGCACATTTCTGTTGACGTATCCCTAGAGAGAGGGTGAACCATGTATATATTGTGGTGTATGTGTGATTGATGTTCTGATCTATGTTATTTCATTGTTGTGTTAGATCAGATTTGTAGTTGTCGGAAGTAGATCTAAGATGATAAGTGATTCATGCATATTGTATTGTTCTGCATTAGATCCACCTGACATTCCCCTGGTCGTAGACATCTTTGTCCTACAACCCCCTCATAGCTACTTCGGGTGAGACTGTATCTACTTCACAGGTGTTGCCGAAAGGGCCAGTAGTTAGGGCTTGTTGGTGCCTTCTTGGAACTGAACCCTGGGTCTGCCCCTGTGCCAACACCAAGTAATCTCTAAAAACTCCATTCATCAAACACATGAATATAGATGGTGCATTTGACAACCCAAAAGGCACCACTGTAAACTTGTAATCACGGTACCTTGTTCTAAAGGAAGTCTTACTGATGTCTTCTTCTTTAATTCTCACCTGGTGATATCTAGATCTGAGATCTATTTTGGAAACCTTTCACGTTCCTCTTAGTTGATAAAACAAGTCATCTATCCTTGGGAAAGGATACTTGTTTTTCACTCTTACCTTGTAAAACTTTCTAAAGTCGATAAAAAGTCTCAACGTACCATCCTTCTTCTTCATGAACAAAACTAGCACACCTAAAGGAGAAACACTTGGGAATATATATCCCTTCTTCAAAATCTCTTCATGTTGCATATGCAACTCCTTTAGTTCTTAGGTACTCATCCCATAAGGAGTCTTGGATATAGGTGTTTCTCTCAGCATCATATTTATGGAGAAGTCTATATCTCTCTTCGGAAAAAATATCAGAGGAAATCACTGCACAGTCTTCAACACTTGACACTTTATCCTCAGGTGCATCTTCCATGTGCATTGTGAATACTTGACATCCTTTCCTGTATATTTACTTCAACTGCAAAGCTGGAATTTCTTTGATAATCACAGCTCTTGGAATTCCTTGAATTGATCTCAAGTTTCCTTCTTCGTCCAAATAAGTAAATACCTTATTGTAACTATCCATGACAACATGGTGCTCATCCAACCAATCCATACCAATGAGGAAATCATATGATCCCAAAGGTATAATATTCAAATCAACTTTTGTGCGTAGTCCATTCATCTCCAATGGACATGCCTTAATTGTCTCATTGATTTTCCTTTTTTCTCTTGTAGCTAACTACACCAACCAAGGTTTTCGAAGATTTCTTCTCAATAGATGGAATATTTCCACCATCTTAGGATCTATATAACTATGATTGGCTCCTGAAAAAATTAAAATAGCAATGGGTTGGCCATTAATCTTTCCTTCCTCCTTGATCATGTGGTGTTGAAACTCAGTTTGCTAGTTATCCAGTGTGGCATAAATCCTTGGCACATTTCTACCCATGTGTTATACTATCTCATATTTTTTTAGACTATGTGAAACCATCACTTTATCACCTCTTTGAGGGAAATATCTACGCATATGATTTCTGCCACAATCCCAACATTTCATAGTTTATTTCCATGACTTTTGTCCCACTATTTTTGACATTCTGGGATCCTAGAGAGTTGTCCGTCCTTATGCAGTATTATTGAAAAATGGTGGCTTATCTCCCTTCTTCCTTTGTTCCACCTTACTTTTCATCTTGTCTTCCCAATCCTTTTGGAAAGTCATTCTTCCCCTTTGATGGACATGAAGACACTTAGCATGCCTTATGATTTCTTCCAACATCTTAGGGTCATCATATTGTATCTTGTCATTGATAAATGAGGTTAAACCACTCAAGTACCTCTAAATATTTAGTTGTTCATCCTTGATGAAAGGCACATTTTTCAATAGCTCTAAAAATAATCTTTCATACTCGTCTATTGTCATGCTCCCCAGCTTGAGTTTGAAGAACTCCTTGATTTTCCTGTCATAATACCGCTTGGTTAAGTATTTATTTTGGAAATATCTGTTGAACTCCCTCCAAGTCTCTTTCTTCTCATTTATGTGCTACACTTGTACATACTGATCCCACCACATTGATTCTTTTCCTTTTAAATAATAAATACAAATTATCCCTTGTGCTTGCACAAAATAGTTATTAGTTGGAAGTACTTCCTTATACCCAACAACTAGGTCTCCACATATTCATCCTTTATTTTTTCAATATCAAAGGTAGGAGGCTTGATCTTTTTCATTCCCCCCTATAATTCATCCACCTCAGTCCTTGTCTTATTCTTTTTGACAAGAGATGGACTTGAGTTACAACGTGCTTTCCTGAAAGAATGCTTACCAACACTTCTTTCTTCTCTTTTTTTCTCATCATGAGACTCGCAACTTCTTGATCTACTCAACTCTGTTTCCTAATCCATCTAATTTTCTATTCTTTCCAAGATCTGCATCAATTTGACATTGAATTCATCTTATTTCTCCTTGGCTCTCATAATCCTTTCATTATCAATCTTATAACACTAGTAAATTTGGATCATTTTGCGATGGACATTTTGACCATCTTGCGACATTATGTCATGGAGATTGTGACGAATCTTCGGCCCCTCAAATGTCACTTCATGTGCCATGGAAAGTGCGACGAACCTGGGATACTTTTGCAAGAGTGACGACCCAAGGAATTCGTCGCAAGTGAGACAACCTATGGCGGTCGTCGCAAGAGAGATGACCTATAAAGCTCGTCAGACGAGAGATGAACAATGGTGATCGTCGCAAGAAAGAAAAATAAGGATGCTCATCTTAAGAGCGACGACCAGAGTAACTCTTGTGATGAACTATTCAATCATAAGGTATCATCGATGATAATGATAGTTTGTCACTCTTGCGACGACCCTATTAGTTCTTATGATGAACTACCAATACCATCGACGATCCCCTTTGTCGCAAGAGAAATGACCTATCCTAGTTTCAGCGACAAAAAATTCATCGCAAGAGTGACGAAGTGTCAATAGTTGCGATGAACTGTCAATACTATCGATCAACACCCAAACCAACATACCGAGTTCATTTTCTCCTCCTTGAATTATGTACCATCAACACCCAAACTGACATACAGATCCACAAATTCATCATCAGGACTATAATTCCTCTATGCATATTCCATGCTTTTAACCTTTTTCACTGACTTTGTCCTACTCTAATCGTTGACAATTATGCAAAATGTGCAGGAAATTAATATTTTTTAAATGATTCCATGCAACAACTACATGAAATTTTTTCACAATCTTGTCAGAATGCTTGCCTTGGATTTTTTGGATGATTTTGACATCCCAAATTCTAGTGCGCACACCCACGCATCACTGTCTTTGTGTGCATCACAACTCTATACCATGCACCAATGGTTTTTTGTGCAAACTAAATTGTACACTGCACGAGACCAATTCTTAGTGCACACATATATTCATGCTAGTCTTTGGCTCATACAAGTATAGTGTTGAACCAATTGTTATGATACCATAATGTAATGTCCCCAGTCACCCCAGGCTGGGCCACATCACACAACCTCAACTTCTATAGATCTAGGTCAACCAAACTGTAACATTCCCAACATACTACTCATCAATGTTACTCTGAAGTTTCTCTTCATAGATTCTAATCTTACAAAATTCCATACAGTATCACTTGAAGTAACATGATCAGACCAATCTTGAGTTGCACCATGCAACTTATAATAGCGGAAGAAATATTCTCCTTTTCGTCACAGAATATTTGCATGCACCAGCATACTGGTAACACAACATAACCATGTGCACATCCATCTAGGTTTCAAGCACAACTTCTAATTTCATTGTGCACAGATAATAATTCTCTCTTTTCACACACTAATTCAACCTCTTGATGCAGACAAGCTACCTCCTACGCACCCAACCATTCAATTCTTGCCTTGGAGACTCGTGACCAAAATCAAAATATTAAATTAATAGGAAAAACTATCATCAACTGACATAATCATGCACAAGTACTAAAATACAGGCTATAAACATCATACTTCCAGGTTCAAACATTATTAAACAAAATAAAAACAGTTAGTTATATGTGTCTACATACAAGAATTAACCCATATCCAACATACACAAATATGCACACAGTAAACAAGACAAGCCCATAAAGAACATTTATATTTCAGAAAAGGCAACAACTGTTCCTGTGACTCAATTGTTCCTCCTATCCATAGACTTTGTTGCTCATAATCTTTCAACAATAGGTCACCCCTGAGCTCGGGCTCAAACTCCATGAGGGAAAAAGACTTCTAGTGACACACTAAGGTCTGACTCATAACAACATTGCTCAGTCCTAGGTCCCCGTTGCTACAACTATCCCACAGTCCCTCATTCCCCACACACATGTCACACCCAAGGAAGTGTGTCGCTTCTCTTCTCAATAGTCCTTCGATTACCCCACTTCCCTTCCCATGGTTACCAGCAACAGGCCAGACAGGAAGTCTCTGAGACCTACTACTAATGCTCGACGCACCAAGGAACAATTCTTAGCAACACTCTCACCTGGAGAGTATGCAACCGGGTCTGACAACCAATATCTCACCTAGAGAGACTGGTCATGGTCTGAAAACCCATCTCCTCGACAATAAACTTATATTACAACACCAAAACTCCTTACGAGATTCTATGTGTAGATAAGGTAATAATTGGATTTTCCATACAGTCCAATCCCTTTCTAGTCATGAGATCCTACAACATCCATAATAATGCAATAATCATCATAATACCCAAAATAAACTAAGGCCAACAATATATATTGCATGCCTTCCACTTGACACTTGTCACCTTTAGAAGTAGCCTTAAGCCACTTGTTGACCCGTTCCCTACCTTTGAGAACTTAGGATAAAAACATATCCTCATTACAATTTTCAGAAATATTATTAAAATAATCCCCCCTTTTCCCCTTTTCGGTGGAGTTGCCCCCCATATCTTTTCATATAAGTTTGTCTTCATGTAGTGATGAAATATTATATTAATAATCATGATTATATTTACATGGATAGGTGCACTAGCCTATTTGCATCCAGGATCACCAACCTCATACTCACATAGGGTCTACGGCCTCAAAACATATACAACCATATATATATATGCACACACACACACACACACACACACACAAAGATCTCATCTTGACACAAATATAGGTCATTACCACACACTTACCCAAGTGCATACAACATGGTACAATGTGCGCACTTAACTAGGTGCGCACAACACACAAAATCTGTCCACCCTATCTTTGATAACACTTTTATGAGCAATTACTCAAATGCGTGCAACACCAAAACCAAGATCCAATGACTCACCATCATATATATACTTTACATAAATCATTAATACCAACGATTAACCAACCTATATGTACAATTAAAAAGGGTCTGGATCAGGCACATTACATTCCCCTCCCCCTTATTTATTCAGTGTACTTAGTGCATCATATACACATCTACATACAAAAATTTCAAAAATATTAAAAAAGATGAGGATACTCTACTTGCGTAGCATGCTCGCGCTCCTAGGTTTCATCCTCAAAATTGTACCAATTCCATTGGAGCTTTACTAGCTCCATGACTGGATTCCAAAGCTATTTGATTTTTCGATCCAATATGCAAACTGGTCGCACTTAAAATCCGCCTTTCGGCTAAATCTAAATCACATTCCAATCAATAATATGATTAGCATCAAGTACATAGCTATTAAGAAATGACACGTGGAAAACATTATGAATACAATAAGATGCAGGAAATCCAAGCATGTAAGGGTCAATACCAATCCTTTCAAGGATTTAAAATGGCCCACAACAATGCACTACTAGCTTAGAACACTTTCCCAATTTAGGGAAATGCGCCTGGAATTAACTTTCAGAAACACATGATCACCCACTTTAAAATATCTGTGGATTCTACCTTTATCTGTGCAACTTTTCTGCCTGTCTTCAACAACCTTTCAATTTTTCCTTATCTTTACCACTTGCTCCTCCATCTCCTGGAGTAGATATGGCCCAACTACTGTGTGGTTTGCTGGGTTGTCCCAATTTATTGGCATGTTGCACTTCTTACCATAAAGTGTCTCAAATGGGCTCATCTTTAAAGATGCATGATACCCAGTATTGTAAGTAAACTCCACTAAATTAAGGTAGTCTTCCCATTTGGATGGTTTGTCCATCACATACATCCTCATCATGTCTTCAATCACCCGATTTACCCTTTCAGTTTGACCATATGACTCAGGGTGATATGTTGTGATAAAGTTCATACTTGTTCCAAATCCTTTAAATAGCCCTTTCCAAAAGTTTGAAGTGAACTTGGAATCTCTATCAAACACAATTGTCTGAGATACACCATACATCTTGGAAATTTCCTCATGTAAATCTCAGCAATGTCGGTTTCCTTGTAAGTGACTTCACTGGAACAAAATGGGCATCTTTAGTAATCTTTTCCACCACCACCATAATCGTATCATGTTGATTAGTAGTCCTAGGAAACTTAGTTATAAAATCCGTCGTTATAACTTCCCACTTCCATTTAGGAATAGGAAAAGGTTGCATCAAACCAATTGAATGTTTGTGCTTAGCCTTAAACTTATCACATTTGAGACATTGAGCAATAAATCCGCAACTTCCTTTTTCATACCTAGCCAAAAGTATTGCTTCTTGACTACGAAAATTGTCTTCTCATAGCCTGGATGTACAACATAAGGAACCTTATGCATCTCTAACAAAATCAATCTCTTCAACTCCTGGTCATTCGACACACAAACCCTACGTCTATACAAGAGGATCTGATCCTCTCTTAACTCATAACCTTCAAACTTTGGCTCAGACATACCTTGTTGTAAAGTCACACTTATAGCCATATAGTTCATATATGATTTGGAAACTTCCAAAATTATGTTGCACAAATCCGCCTAGTACATGCTAATCATTGTACCATGAATCTCATGCACCCTCCTACTGAGTATGCCAGCCACTTTGTTCTCTTTTCCTTTGATATGATTTATTTCAAAGTCATACTCACTGAGGGACTCTAACCACCTTCTTTGTTTGGAATTCGAACTTGGTTGTCCAAAAAAATATTTTAGACCACAATGGTATGTTCTCGGCTCAAATATTTTACCTATGAGATAATTTCGCCACATATTCAAAGCATGTACTATAGCTACCAATTATAAATCATGAGTGGTGTTATCATACAATCTATACTTTCCCAAAGCCTAAGGCAAGTGTGACAAGATTGGTGTAACAAGGGGGTGACCTATCACTCTCACCTTAATAAGAAACCCCTTTATGTTTAGGAGTATGCTAAAATTACCTAAAAGGAGATGTCCATAGTGACTTAAAGGGTTGATGAAACTAAAGCAAGGATGCAAAAATACCCCCCTCACTGGTCACTTAAGTCAAAAAGGTATTATGTCTTAAGATACGAGGCAAATGTAATGGATGAAGTGTACCTTCCCAAAACAAGACAAGAAGCGAAAATATGGCAGTTTCAAGTACAAAATGATATTGGTGCTTCAATAAGATAGTAAAATATTGGAATGTATGCTAGGTGATGCAAAATTGCAGCAAAATACAAGTTTACAAAAACAATAAGTATTTTGTAACAACTACAAGAAATATGCCTCTAAATTGCTTGAAAATACAATGAAAAGAAAGTTTTTATTAGGCAGAATGATACACAATTCTCCCAAGCTAATTTAGAAGTGTTTAGCAAGCATTAATTGTAGTTTATGTAGAAAATTTTCTGCATTAATATCGTTGTAACAATGATCTATAACAACAACTAGTAAATTAGTTATCTAGGCTAGGTTAGAGTTAGATTTATTTAGTGAAAGCTAGAAATTTCAAGGTATGAGTGTTGGTTTGATCTCTCAACAAAAGAAGTGTAGGGATTAGTGCCTTTAAGGGGTTGCCTTGTAAGTGACTTCATTGGAACAAAATGGGAATCTTTAGTAAGATTGTCCACACACCCATGCATCACTGTCTTTGTGTGCATATTCCATACTTTTAACCTTTTGCACTGACTCTGTCCCACTCTAATAGCTGAAAATTATGCAAAATGTGCAATGTAGGCAATTAATGTTTTTTAAATGATTCCATGCAACAACTACATGAAACTTTTTCATAATCTTGTCAGAATCCTTACCAGACACCCCAAGCTGGGCCACGTCACACAACCTCAACTTCTGTAGATCTAGGTCAACCAAACTGTAACATCCCCAACATACTACTCGTCAATGTTACTCTGAAGTTTCTCTATGTAGATTCTAATCTTACACAAGTCCATAGAATATCACTTGAAGTAACATGATCAGACCAATCTTGAGTTGCACCATATAACGTATAACAACGGAATAAATATTCTCCTTTTCGTCAAGAAATATCTGCATGCACTAGCATATTAGTCACACAACATAACCATGTGCACATCCATCTAGGTGTCAAGCACCACTTCTGATTTCGTTGTGTGCAGAATATAGTTCTCTGATCGCAAACATGAATTCAACCTCTTGATGCAGACAAGCTACCTCCTGTGCACCCAACCATTCAATCATTGCCTTGGAGACTCATGACCAAAATCAAAATATTAAATTAACAGGAAAAACTATCATCAACTGACATAATCATTCACAAGTACTAAATTATAGGATATAAGCATCATACTTCTAGGTGCAAACATTATTAAACAAAATAACAACAATTAGTTATATGCGGCTACATACAAGAAGTAACCCATATCACACATACACAAATATGCACACAGTAAACAAGACAAGCCCATAAAGAACACTTATATTTAAAAAAAGGAAACAACTGTGCCTGTGACTCAAATGTTCCTCCTAGCCATAGAATTTGTTGTTCATAAGCTTTTAGCAATAGGTCACCCTTGAGCTCAGGCTCAAACTCCATGAGGGAAAAAGACTTCTAGTGACACACTAAGGTCTGACTCATAACAACACTGCTCAGTCCTAGCTCCCCATTAATACAACTATCCCACAATCCCTCATTCACCATGCACCTATCACACCCAAGGAAGTGTGCCCCTTCTCTGCTCAATATTCCTTCGACTACCCCACTTCCCTTCCCATGGTTACCAGCAACAGGCCAGACAAGAAGTCTCTAAGCCCTATGACTAATTCTTGACACACTAGGGAACAGTTCTTAGCAACACTCTCACCTCAAGAGTATGATCTCAGGTATGACAACCAATATCTCACCCAGAGAGACTAGTCATTGTTTGAAAACCTGTCTCCTCGACAATAAACATATATTACAACACCACAATGCCTTACAAGCTTCTATGTGCAGATACGGTAATAATTGGATTTTCCATACAATCCAATCCCCTTCTAGTCACAAGATCCTACAACATCCATAATAATGCAACAATCATAATAATACCCAAATACACTAAGGCCAACAATATATATTTCACACCTTCCACTTGACACTTGTCACCTTTAGAAGTAGCTTTAATCCACTTGGTGACTTGTTCCCTACCCTCAGAAACTTAGGATAAAAACATATCCTCATTATAATTTTCGGAAATATTATTAAAATAATCCCACCTTTTCCCTTTTTCAGTCAAGTTGGCCCCCCATGTCTTTTCGTCCGAGTCTGTCTGCATGCAACGATGCAATATTATATTAATAATCATGATTATATTTACATGGATAGGTTCACTAGCCTATATGCATCTAGGCTCACCAACCTCATATTCACATGGGCTCTCTGACCTCAAAACATATACAACCATATATATATATGCACACACACACACACACACACACACACACACACACACACACATATCTCAACTCTGCATAGAAACATGTAATTACCGTGCACTTACTCAAGTGCATGCAACATGGTGCAATGTGCACACTTAACTAGGTGCACGCAACACACAAAATTTGTGCACCCTATCTTTGATAACACTTTTATGAGAACTTACTCAGATGCGTGCAACACCAAAACCAAGTTCCAACAACTCACCATCATATATATATATTACATAAATCATTAATACCAATGACTAACCAAACTATATGTATAATTAAAAAGGGTCTGGATCAGGCACATTACATTACCCTCCCCCTTATTTATGCAGTGTACTTAGTGCATCCTATACACATCTACATACAAAAATTCAAAAATATTCAAAAAGATGAGGATACTTTGCTTGCATAGCATCCTCGCCCTCTTAGGTTTCATCCTCAAAATTGTACCAATTCCATTGGAGATATACCAGCTCCATGACTCGATTCTAGAGCTATTTTATTTTCTGATCCAATATGCAAACTAGTCGCACTTGAAATCTGCCTTTCGACTCCATCTAAATCACATTCCAATCAATAATATGATTAGCATCAGGTACGTAGTTCTTAAGAAATGACACATGGAAAACATTATGAATACAATAAGATGCAGGAAATCCAAGCATGTAAGGGACAAGACCAATCCTTTCAAGGATTTCAAATTGCCCACAACAACATGCTACTAACTTAGAACACTTTCCCAATTTAGGGAACTGCGCTTGGAACTAAATTTTAGAAACACGTGATCACCCACTTTGAACTCTTTGTGGGTTCTACCTTTATCTGCGCATATTTTCTACATGTCTTCAACAACCTTTCAATTTTTCCTTATCTTTACCATTTGCTCCTCCATCTCCCAGAGTAGATCTAGCCCAACTACTGTGCGGTCTGTTGGGTTGTCCCAAGTTATTGGCATGTTGCACTTCTTACCATAAACTGTCTCAAATGGGCTCATCTTTAAAGATGCAAGATACCCATTATTGTAAGTAAACTCCACTAAATGAACGTAGTCTTCCCATTTGGATGGTTTGTCCATCACATATGTCCTCATCATGTCTTCAATCACCCGATTTACCCTTTCAGTTTGACCATTCGACTCAAGGTGATATGTTGTGATAAAGTTAATACTTGTTCCAAATCCTTTAAATAGCCCTTTCCAAAAGTTCGAAGTGAACTTGGGCTCTCTATCAGACACAATTGTATGAAGTACACCATACAACTTGGAAATTTCTCTCATGTAAATCTCAGGAATGTCGGTTTCCTTGTAAGTGACTTCACTGGAACAAAATGGGCATCTTTAGTAAGCTTTTCCACCACCACCATAATCGTATCATGTTGATTACTAGTCCTAGGAAACTTAGTTATAAAATCCATCGTTATAACTTCCCAGTTCCATTTAGGAATAGGAAAAGGTTGCATCAAACCAGTTGGATGTTTGTGCTTATCCTTAACCTGATCACATTTGAGACATTTATCAATAAATCCACAACTTCCTTTTTCATACCTAGCCAAAAGTATTGCTTCTTGACTACAAAAATTGTCTTCTGATAACCTGGATGTACAACATAAGGAACCTTATGCATCTTTGACAAAATCAAGCTCTTCAACTCCTTATCATTCTACACACAGACCTTGCATCTATATAAGAGGATCTAATCCTCTCTTAACTCATAACCTTCAAAATTTGGCTTAGACATACCTTGTTTTAAAGTCACACTTATATCCATATAGTGCAGATATGATTTGGAAACTTCCAATATTATGTCGCACAAATCCACCCGGTACATGCTAATGGTTGTAACATGCATCTCATGCAACCTGCTACTGAGTGTGCCAACCACTTTGTTCTCTTTTCCTCTGATATTATTTATTTCAAATTCATACTCACTAAGGGACTCTAACCACCTTCTTTGTATGGCATTCAAACTTGGCCGTCCAAAAAAACATTTTAGACCACAATGGTATGTTCTCAGCTCAAATATTTTACCCATGAGATAATTTCTCCACATATTCAAAGCATGTACTATAGCTACCAATTCTAAATCAAGAGTGGTGTTATCATAAAATATATACTTTCCCAAATCCTAAGGCAAATGATACAATATTGGTGTAACAAGGGGGTGACCTATCACTCTCACCTTAATAGGAAACCCCTTTATGTTTAGGAGTATGCTAAAATTACTCCAAAGGAGACATCCCTAGTGACCTAAAGGGTTGATGAAACTAAAGAAAGGATGCAAAAATACCCCCCTCTCATTGGTCACTTCAGTCAAAAGGTCTTTATGTCTTAGGATATGAAGCAAATGTAATGGATGAAATGTACCTGCCCAGAACAAGACAAGAAGCGAAAATATGGCAGTTTCAAGTACAAAATGATATTGGTGCTTCAATAAGATAGTAAAACGCTGGAATGTATGCTAGGTGATGCAAAATTGCAGCAAAATACAAGTTTACAACAACAATAAGTATTTTGTAACGCCTACAAGAAATATGCCTCTAAATTGCTTGAAAATACAATGAAAAGAAAGCTTTTATTAGTCAGAATGATAATCAGTTGTCCCAAGCTAATTTAGAAATGTTTATCTAGCATTAAATGTAGTGTATGAAGAAAATTTTCTGCATTAATATCGTTGTAACAATGATCTACAACAAAAACAAGTAAATTAGTTATCTAGGCTAGGTTAGAGTTAGATTTATTTAGTGAAAGCTAGAAATTTCAAGGTATGAGTGTTGGTTTGATCTCTCAACAAAAGAAGTGTAAGGATTAGTGCCTTTAAGGGGTTATGGAGTCAAACGTTCAGTGGCATATGGATTAGTGCCTTTAAGCGGGTTATTGGATTCAATCTTTGAGGGGGTGAGCTACTAGAGAATAAGCACTTCTAGGCCCTAGTGGTTTTCCTCAATCTTAGATAATTGAAGAAATATTTAGGTGCAACCAAAATTTATCAAGACCTCTAAAGAGATATCACTTTAGGGCTTTAGAGGCTTGTCAATATAAACCAATTAGGCAAAATCTAGCAAATACAAAGTAAATAAGTAGTAACTTAAGTTCTTCACTTCTAGGGTTTATCAAGCATGCAATTTCATAATCTTTTTTATGAGCAAGAAAATATACCATAACCATTCAAAAGTAATGAAAAAATCAGATTTACTTACTTCACCAAGAGTAATCATGCATGAAAACACTAGATTACCAAGCAACTTCACCAAAATTGATCCAAGAACCAAGTAGAAGACTCCAAAAGAGAGGTGTGCCTCACAATTTCAGCCAATAAACCCTAAATAGAAAGAAAATTTCAGTCCACTTCCTATTGTGTGAGGATTTGTTGTGTTAAAATGAGAGTACTTTATATCTATTTATACAAAATTTTGACCCTTAATTAATTTTAGGTCAAAATAAAGGTCGACCTTGACAATTTACAAATAAATTCAAATATGACATAAATAAAATTAATTAGCATCTAAAGACACCTCCAAGGGTGACATCATTCCCTTATAGGGTGATGTTGAGGCCCTAAGGTGGAACGTTGGGCCTGAAAGGTAGGGTGCTTGGCCTCTAAAGTCCCCAGATGAATCCCACACGTGCCACTAGGCTCATAAATGCCTACAAAATGGAAATCCTAGCTATGGATGATGTCTAGGGTCATGATGATGACATCATGGGCCTTCTAGGGACAAAGTAAACGCGGAAGAGAAAAACCCCCCTAGGTTTAGTTCTACCAGGGTGCCTCCAAAGGCAATTTAATTCTTTTTCCTCGTTCAAATATTCAATTTCTTGTTACCCTTGGCTTGGGTTACGACATCCATATGTGGACTTTAAGCCCCCATGATTGTCTGAGCTAATCATTCCTTGATGTGTACCTATCCACTGGGAAATGTCCTACAACAACAAGAAGTACACCCTCCAGGGGTTCATAAGTCACATGGATCATAGCATGTAAATCACATCCAATAATTAAATTACCAAAACATGTGCATCAAACCCCCCTTTAACCCAAAAAAATGCTCAAAGACATTATGTAATTTGAAAAGTTAGGTTTGGAGAAGGTCTCAGGGCATCCTATTGGGCTAACCTTTCTTAAGTTTGGGGTGTTTCCTAGGTGAGATCTAGTCCAGATCATGTAAGTGTTTGAGGTAGTATGGGGTAAGTGTTTTTGAATGGGGTGCAGTAATAATAGGGAAATATAAATATTACCTGTGGCTGCCTTTGTAGAGGGAGAGTTGCACCTTGTCATAAATGTAATTGTTTCCTAGCCCATTCATTGATTTTTATTTTTATCTTTAATATTTTTGATATTTTCTTTTTGTGCTTCAAGGGAAATGTTCAGGGCCATTGTCCTGGCTTGATGACCAGAGATGACAGTGTTCTCCACAAACATTTCACAAAGATGAGAAGGTTGGCTTGTGTTGAGACCCCATTTCTCTTGGCTATGCCACCAAGAGCCACTACCCTAGTTTTGTGACTATATATGTGGTAGTTTCATACAACTACAAGACCATGGTCATAATAGGTCATCTCGTGATGAGACCTCCTATCCACTAAATAGTGCCTTGAGTGTTTATGTATCTTATGGGTCCCCTTTTCTTACCGAGAATATTTTTACTTCTTTCTCAGGAATCCCTGGGCGAAGTGTCTCAAAGGTTTTAAAATTGGATTTTAACTCTTGCCATCTACTTTTATCCTCTGGGCCTTTATCCCCTTCTTCCCACAAGGAAAGGTACAATCATTCCTAGCATGGCCAATCCCAATGCCCAAACAAAGGTAGGGGGAGATGAGAGGAATATATATGGAAAGTGGTAAATATGGAGGGAATGGGCGATGAACTTTCACAGACCCACCCAGTGGAAACCCATCCTAAAGGGAGATCAACTTACTAGGGCACCATGTCACCCTTCCAGGTATGAAAAAGGAAAAGAACATAATTTCCAAGAAAACATCATGAAATGAAGAAGGATTCAATGCAACATATTCAATTGCTTCAAAAATCAGAGTGACACATACCATGATACCCAGACTCATTACCTCATGGAGTAAGACTTACTGCTACTTCAGGAACAGGTTGTTGGATGGATACTATTGTTGTTGATAAATGGAATGCACTGAAGAAAAGAGCGACCCTCCGTGGCTATTCTAGAGTCGTTTGACTCTCGGTACTCCATGCCTAGGATCTATGGGCCTCGAGACATGATCTCCCTTATTATCCCTAGGGTAGGGGATAAAAAGTGGCATAGAGTATTTCATTCTCCTTCAAATTCCTTGACTCGTAGCATACCACATGTCGATTTTGACTCAAGACCCCACCAAGTCCTTCCTTATGTGCATTTCTGCACACAATGAAGTTTACATATGGATCAACAATTCTCAAAATTGGCGCACTTGTTAACAAGTTATTCAAGTGCTTAAAACTCCTTGTGCAATCTAGATTCCATTCAAATCATGCACCTTTCTTCTATAGGGAAGTGTTTGAATGCGTAATGTTTAAGAGTCCTTCCATAAATATTTTGTAGTAACCCACAAGTCCCATAAAGGATATCATTTCTGCAACATTTCTTGGTGTTGGTTATTCCTCGATGGATTTTATCTTCGTTGGGTCCACAACTATTCCTTCTTCTAAAATAATATGATCCAAATAATGAATCTGTTGCTAGTAAAATGAACACTTTCTCAACTTTGCATAAAGTTGATTCTCCCTCAAAACTTGCAACAACATTCTCAAGTGTTTCTCATGCTCTTATTCATAATTTGAGTAAATAATAATGTCATCCAAACATATTATGAAAAATTTATCCTATTAATCTCTGAAAACTCCATTCATCAAACACATGAAGGCAACTGGTGCGTTCGACAACCCAAAAGGCACCACTGTAAAATCCTAATCACAGTACCTTGTTCTAAAGGAAATCTTATTGGTGTCTTCTTCTTTAATTATCACCTGGTGATATCCAGATCTATCTTGGAAAATATCTGTGCACCTCTCAACTTATCAAACAAGTCATCTATCCTTGGTAATGGATACTTTTTTTTTACTGTTACCTTGTTCAAATTCCTAAAGTCGATACAAATTCTCAGAGTACCATCCTTCTTCTTCATAAAAAAAATAGGCCCACCCCAAGGTTAAACACTTGGTAATATATTCCCCTTCTACTTCAGTTCTCGTGTACTCATCCTATAAAGAGTCTTGGATATAGGTGTTTCCCCTGACATCATATTTATAGAGAAGTCTATATCTCTCTTCAAAGCCAATCCTGGTATATCTTTCAATACATCCTCAAACTCTTTCAACATTTCTTAGTCTTCAACACTTGGCACTTTATCCTTAGGTTCCTCTTCCATGTGCATTGCGAATACTTGACATCCTTTCCTATAGATTTACTTCAACTACAAAGCTAAAATTTCTCTGATAGTCACAACTCTTGGAATTTCTTGAACTGATATAAAATTTCCTTCCTCATCCAAACAATTAAATACTTTATTGTAACAATCCAGGAAAACATGGTGCTTGTCCAGCCAATCCATACCATTGAAGCCATTGTATGATACCAAAGGTATAATATTCAAATCATCCTTTGTGCACAGTCAATTCAAATATTTAAAGATGCATGATACCAATTATTGTAAGTAAACTCGACCAAATGAAGGTGGTCTTCCCATTTGGATGGTTTTCCATCACATACATCCTCATCCTGTATTCAATCTCTTGTTTTACCCTTTCAGTTTGACCATAAAACTTAGGGGGATATGTGTTTCTAAAGTTCATACTTGTTCTAAATCCTTTAAATATCCCTTTCCAAAAGTTCGAAGTGAACTTGGAATCTCTATGAGACACAATTGTCTCAGGTACACCATGCATCTTAGAAATTTCTCTCATGTAAATCTCAGCAATGTCGGTTGCCTTGTAAGTGATTTCACTCGAAAAAAATGGGCATCTTTAGTAATATTGTCCACACACCCATGCATCACTATCTTTGTGTGCATATTCCATGATTTTAACCTTTTGCACTGACTTTGTCCCACTCTAATTGCTGAAAATTATTCAAAATGTGCACTATAGGCAATTAATATTTTTTAAATGATTCCGTGCAAAAACTACATGAAACATTTTCACAATCTTGTCAGAATCCTTCCCTTGGATTTCTTGGATGATTTTTTCATCCCAAAATCTAGTGTGCACACCCACGCATCACTATCTTTGTGTGCATCAAAACTCTATACCATGCACCAATGGTTTTTTGTGCAAACTAAATTGTACAATCCATGACACCAATTCTTAGTGCACACATCTATTCATGCTAGTATTTGGCTCATACAATTCTAGTGTTGAACCAATTTTTATGATACCATAATGTAATGTCCCAGTCACCCCAAGCTGGGCCACGTCTCACAACCTCAATTTTTGTAGATCTAGCTCAACCAAACTTTAACATCCCCAACATTCTACTCATCAATGTTACTCTGAAGTTTCTCTGCGTAGATTCTATTCTTACACAAGTCCATACAATATCACTTGAAGTAACGTGATCAGACCAATCTTGAGTTGCACCATATAACTTATAACAGTGGAAGAAATATTCTACTTTTCGTCATAGAATATCTGCATGCACTAGCATACTGGTCACACAACATAACCATGTGCACATCCATCTAGGTGTCAAGCACCACTTCTGATTTTGTTCTGTGCGGATTATAATTCTCTCTTTGCACACATGAATTCAACCTCTTGTTGTAGACAAGCTACCTCATGTGCACCCATCCATTCAATTCTTGCCTTGGAGATGCATGACCAAAATCAAAATATTAAATTAACAGGAAAAACTATCATCAACTGACATAATCATGCATAGGTACTAAAATATAGGCTATACGCATCATACTTCCAGGAGAAAATATTATTAAACAAAATAACAAAAAATAGTTATATGCGGCTACATACAAGAATTAACCCATATCACACATACAAAAATATGAACATAGTAAACACGAGAATCCCATAAAGAACACTTATATTTAAGAAAAGGCAACAAATGTGCCTGTGACTCAAATGTTCCTCCCAGCCATAGAGTATTTTTCTCATAATCTTTCAACAATAGGTCACCCCTAAGCTTGGGCTCAAACTCCATGAGGGAAAAAGTGTTCTAGTGACACACTAAGGTCTGACTCATAACAACATTGCTCAGTCCTAGCTCCCCGTTGCTACAACTATCCCACAGTCCCTCATTCCCCATGCACCTGTCACACCCAAGGAAGTGTTCCCCTTCTCTGCTCAATTTTCCTTTGGCTACCCCACTTCCCTTCCCACGGTTACTAGCAACAGGCCAGACAGAAAGTCTCTGAGCCCTATGACTAATTCTTGATGCACTAGGGAACAATTCTTAGCAACACTCTCACCTCGAGAGTATGCTCTCGGGTCTGACAACCAATATCTCACCCAGAGAGACTGGTCATGGTCTGAAAACTCGTCTCCTCGACAATAAACTTATATTACAACACCACAATGCCTTACAAGCTTCTATGTGCAGATAAGGTAATAATTGGATTTTCCATACAGTCCAATCCCCTTCTAGTCACAAGATCCTACAACATCCATAATAATGCAATAATCATCATAATACCCAAATACACTAAGGCCAACAATATATATTTCACGCCTTCCACTTGACACTTGTCACCTTTAGAAGTAGCTTTAAGCCACTTGGTTACCCATTCCCTACCCTTGGGAACTTCCGATAAAAACATATCCTCATTACAATTTTCAGAAATATTATTAAAATAATCCCCCCTTTTCCCTTTTTCAGTGGAGTTGGCCCCCCATGTCTTTTCATCTGAGTCTATCTGCATGTAGTGATGCAATATTATATTAATAATCATGATTATATTTACATGGATAGGTGCACTAGCCTATATGCATCTAGGCTCACCAACCTCATACTCACATAGGCTCTTTGGCCTCAAAACATATACAACGATATATATATGCACACACACACACATATCTCAACTCTACACAAATACAAGTCATTACCACGCAGTTACCCAACTGCATGCAACATGGTGCAATGTGAACACTTAACTAGGTGCGCACAACACACAAAATGTGTTCACCCTATCTTTGATAACACTTTTATGAGCACTTACTCAGATGCGCGCAACACCAAAACCAAGTTCCAATGACTCACCATCATATATAAAAATTACATAAATTATTAATACCAATGAATAACCAAACTATATGTATAATTAAAAAGGGTCTAGATCAGGAACATTACATTCCCCTCCCCCTTATTTATGCAGTGTACATAGTGCATCATATACACATCTACATACAAAAATTTCAAAAATCTTCAAAAATATGAGGATACTCTGCTTGCATAGCATCCCTGCGCTCCTAGGTTTCATCCCCAAAATCGTACCAATTCCATTGGAGCTTTACCAGCTCCATGACTCGATTCTAGAGCTATTTGATATTCTGATCCAATATGCAAACTGGTCGCACTTGAAATCCGCCTTTCGGCTCCATCTAAATCACATTCCAATCAATAATATGATTAGCATCAGGTACGTAGTTCTTAAGAAATGACACATGGAAAACATTATGAATACAATAAGATGCAGGAAATCCAAGCATGTAAGGGACAATACCAATCCTTTCAAGGATTTCAAATGGCCCACAAGAACGTGCTACTAACTTAGAACACTTTCCCAATTTAGGGAACTGTGCTTGGAATGAACTTTCAAAAACACATGATCACCCACTTTAAACTCTTTGTGGGTTCTACCTTTATCTGCACAAATTTTCTGCCTGTCTTCGACAACCTTTCAATTCTTCCTTATCTTTACCAATTCCTCCTCCATCTCCCGGAGCAAATCTGGTCCAACTACTACATGGTTTGTTGGGTTGTCCCAATTTATTGGCATGTTGCACTTCTTACCATAAAGTGTCTCAAATGGGCTCATCTTTAAAGATGCATGATACCCATTATTGTAAGTAAACTCCACTAAACGAACATAGTCTTTCCATTTGGATGGTTTGTCCATCACATACATCCTCATCATCTCTTCAATCACCCGATTTACCCTTTAAGTTTGACCATACGACTCAGGGTGATATGTTGTGCTAAAGTTCATACTTGCTCCAAATCCTTTAAATATCCCTTTCCAAAAGTTCAAAGTGAACTTGGAATCTCTATCAGACACAATTGTCTAAAGTACACCATACAACTTGGAAATTTCTCTCATGTAAATCTCAACAATGTCGGTTTCCTTGTAAGTGACTTCACTGGAACAAAATGGGCATCTTTAGTAAGCTTGTCCACCACCACCATAATCATATCATGTTGATTAGTAGTCCTAGGAATCTTAGTTATAAAATCCATCGTTATAACTTACCACTTCCATTTAGGAATAGGCAAAGGTTGCATCAAACCAGTTGGATTTTTGTGCTTAGCCTTAACCTTATTACATTTGAGACATTGATCAATAAATCCACATCTTCCTTTTTTATACCTAGCCAAAAGTATTTCTTCTTGACTACGAAAATTGTCTTTGATAACATGGATGTACAACATAAGGAACCTTATGCATCTCTGACAAAATCAAGCTCTTCAACTCCTGATCATTCGACACATAGACCCTGCATCTATATAAGATGATCTGATCCTCTCTTAACTCATAACCTTCAAACTCTGGCTCAGACATACCTTGTTGTAAAGTCACACTTATATCCATTTAGTGCAGATATGATTTGGAAACTTCCAAAATTATGTCACACAAATCTGCCTGGTACATGCTAATGGTTGTAGCATGCATCTCATGCAACCTGCTGCTGAGTGTGCCAACCACTTTGTTCTCTTTTCCTCTGATATGATTTATTTAAAATTCATACGCACTGAGGGACTCTAACCACCTTCTTTGTCTGGCATTCGAACTTGGTTGTCCAAAAAAACATTTCAGACCACAATGGTATCTTCTCAACTCAAATATTTTACCCATGAGATAATTTCTCCACATATTCAAAGCATGTACTATAACTACCAATTCTAAATCATAAGTGGTGTTATCATAAAATATATACTTTCCCAAATCCTAAGGCAAGTGAGACAAGCTTGGTGTAACAAGAGGGTGACCTATCACTCTCACCTTAATAGGAAACCCCTTTCTATTTAGGAGTATGCTAAAATTACCCCAAAGGAGACATCCCTAGTGACCTAAAGGGCTGATGAAACTAAAGCAAGGATGAAAAAATAGCCCCCTCTCACTGGTCTCTTAAGTCAAAAGGTCTTTATGTCTTAGGATACGAAGCAAATGTAATGGATGAAGTGTACCTACCTAGAACAAGACAAGAAGCGAAAATATGGCAGTTTCAAGTACAAAATGATATTGGTGCTTCAATAAGTTAGTAAAACGCTAGAATGTATACTAGGTGATGCAAAATTGCAGAAAAAAACAAGTTTACAACAACAATAAGTATTTTGTAACACCTACAAGAAATATGCCACTAAATTTCTTGAAAAGACAATGAAAAGAAAGCCTTTTATTAGGCAGAACGATAATCAGTTGTCCCAAGCTAATTTAGAAGTGTTTAGCTAGCATTAAATGTAGTTTATGAAGAAAATTTGATGCATTTATATTGTTGTAACAATGATCTACAACAAGTAAATTAGTTATCTAGGCTAGGTTAGAGTTAGATTTATTTAGTGAAAGCTAGAGATTTCAATGTATGAGTGTTGGTTTGATCTCTCAACAAAAGAATTGTAAGGATTAGTTCCTTTAAGGGGTTATGGAGTCAAACGTTCAGTGGCATTCATTTGTAGTAAGAAACATAATGATTATGTTATCCAAGTAAAGATGAATCTTAGAAGAGTAGTAACTTAAGTCTTCTAGGATTCAATCTTTTAGGGAGTGAGCTACTAGAGAATAAGCACTTCTAGGCCCTAGTGGTTTTCCTCCTTCTTAGATAATTGAAGAAATATTTAGGTGCAACCAAAATTTATCAAGACCTCTAAAGAGCTATCACTTTAGGGATTTAGAGGCTTTTCAATATAAACCAATTAGGCAAAATCTAGCAAATAAAAAGTGAAGAAGTAGTAACTTAAGTTCTTCACTTCTAGGGTTTATCAAGCATGCAATTTCATAATCTTTTTTATGAGAAAGAAAATATACCATAATCATTCAAAAGTAATGAAAAATCAGATTTACTTACTTCACCAAGAATAATCATGCATGAAAACACTATATTACCAAGTGAATTCACCAAAATTGATCCAAGTTACAAGTAGAAGACTCCAAAAGAGAGGTGTGCCTCACAATTTCATCCAATAAACCCTAAATAGAGAGCCAATTTCAGTCCACTTCCTCTTGTGTGAGGATTTGTTGTGTTAAAATGAGAGTACTTTATATCTATTTATACAAAATTTTGACCCTTAATTAATTTTAGGTCAAAATAAAGGTCGACCTGGAGAGTTTACAAATAAATTCAAATATGACATAAATAAAATTAATTAGCATCCAAAGACACCTCCAAGGGTGATGTTGAGGCCCTAAGGTGGAATGTTGGGCTTGAAAGGTAGGGTGCTTGGCCTCCAAAGGCCCCAGAAAAATCCCACATGTGCCACAAGGCTCATAAATGCCTACAAAATGGAAACCCTAGCTATGGATGATGTATAGGGTCATGATGATGACATCATGGGCCTTCTAGGGCCAAAGTAAATGTGGAAGAGAAAAATCCCCCTAGGTTTAGGTCTGCCAGGGTGCCTCCAAAGGAAATTTCATTCTTTTTCCTCATTCAAATATTCAATTTTGTGTTACCCTTGGCTGGGGTTACAACATCCATCTGTGAACTTTAAGCCCCCATGAAGGTCTAAGCTAATCATTCCCTGATGTGTACCTATCCACTAGGAAAAGTCCTGTAGCAAAAAGAAGTACACCCTCTAGGGGTTCATAAGTCACAGGGATCATAGCATGTAAATCACATCCAATAATTAAATTAACCAAACATGTACAACAAACCCCCCTTTAACCTAAACAAATTCTCAAACACATTATGCAATTTTACAAGTTAGGTTTTGAGAAGGTCTCAGGGCATCCTTTTGGGCTAACCTTTCTTAAGTTTGGGGTGTTTCCTAGGTGAGATCTAGTCCAGATCATGTAAGTGTATGAGGTGGTATGGGTTAAGTGTTTGGGAATGGGGTGCAATAATAATAAGGAAATATAAACATTACCTGTGGGTGCCTTTGTAGAGGGCGATTTGAACCTTGTCATAAATGTAATTGTTTCCTAGCCCATTCATTTATTTTTATTCTTAGATTTAATTCTTTTGATCTTTTCTTTTTTTCTTCAAGGGAAAAGTTGAGTGTCACTGTCCTAGCTTGATGACCAGAGTTGACAGTGTTAGCCACAAACATTTCACAGAGATGAAAAGGTTGGCTTGTGTTAAGACCCCATTTCTCTTGGCTATGCCACCAAGATCCACTACCCTAGTTTTGTGACCAGATAGGTGGTAGTGTCATACAACTACAAGCCCATGGTCATAATAGGTCATCTCGTGATGAGACCTCCTGTCCACCAACTAGTGCCTTGAGTGTTTATGTATCTTATGGGTCCCCTTTTCTTACTGAGAATATTTTTACTACTTTCTCAGGAATTCCTGGGCAAAGCATCTCAAATGTTTTAAAATTGGCTTTTAACTCTTGCCATCTACTTTTAGCCTCTAAGCCTTTAGCCCCTTCTTCCCACAAGGAAAGGTACAATCATTCCCAGCATGGCCAATCCTAATGCCCAAACAAAGGTAGGGGGAGATGAGAGGAACACATATGGAAAGTGGTAATTATGGAGGGAATGGGAGATGACCTTTCACAGACCCACCCAGTGGAAACCCATCCTAAAGGGAGATCAACTTACTAGGGCACCATGTCATCCTTCCAGGTATGAAAAAGGAAAAGAACATAATTTCCAAGAAAATGTCATGAAATGAAGAAGAATTCAATGCAACATATTCAAGTGCTTCAAAAATCAGAATGACACATACCATTATACTTAGACTCATTACCTCATGAAGTAATACTTACTGCTACTTTAGGAACAGGCTGGTGGGATGGATATTGTTGCTGCTGATAAATGGAATGCATTGAAGAAAAGAGGGAATCTCCATGGATATTCTCAAGTCATATGACTCTCAGTACTCCATGTCTAATATCTATGGGTCTCATGACATGATATCCCTTGTTATCCCTAGGGTAGGGGATAAAAAGTGGCATAATATCTTTCATGATCCTTCAAATTCTTTGACTCATAGCATACCACATGTCTACGCTAACTCAAGACCCCACCGATTCCTTCCTTACGTGCATTCATGCACACAATGAAGTCTGCATCTGGATCAACAATTCTCAAATTGGCACACTTGTTAACAAGTTCTTCAAGTGCTTAAAACTCCTTGTGCAATCTAGAGTCCATTCAAATCATGCACCTTTCTTCTATAGGGATGTGATTGGATGTGTATTGTTTAAGAGTCCTTCAATAAATATTTTGTAGTAACGCACAAGTCCCATAAAGGATCTCATTTCTGTAACATTTCTTGGTGTTGGTCATTCCTCGATTGATTTTATCTTCGTTGGGTCCACAACTATTCCTTCTTCTGAAATAATATGATCCAAATAATGAATTTGTTGTTGGTAAAATGAGTACTTTCTCAACTTTTCATAAAGTTGATTCTCCCTCAAAAATTGCAACACCATTCTCAAGTGTTTCTCGTGCTCTTATTCATAATTTGAGTAAATAATAATGTCATCCAAAAATGTGATGGCAAAATTATCCAAGTAATCTCTGAAAACTCCATTCATCAAACACATGAAGACAACTGGTGCGTTCAACAACCCAAAAGGCACCACTATAAACTCCTAATCACAATACCTTTTTCTAAATGAAATCGTACTCGTGTCTTCTTCTTTAATTCTCACCTGGTGATATCTAGATCTGAGATCTATCTTGGAAAATATCTGCGCACCTCTCAGCTGATTAAACAAGTCATCTATCCTTGGTAAGGGATACTTTTTTTATACTGTTACCTTGTTCAAATTCCTAAAGTCGATACAAAGTCTCAGAGTACCATCCTTCTTCTTCATGAAAAAAATAGGCGCACCCCAAGGTTAAACACTTGGTAGTAAATTCCCCTTCTTCAAAAGCTCTTCAAGTTACATCTACAACTCCTTCGGTTCTCATGTACTCATCCTATAAAGAGTCTTGGATATAGGTGTTTCTCCTGACATCATATTTATAGATAAGTCTATATCTCTCTTCGAAGCCAATCCCGGTATATATTTAAATACATCCTCAAACTCTTTCAAAATTTATTAGTCTTCAACAATTGGCCCTTTATCCTTAGGTTCCTCTTCCATGTGCGTTGCGAATACTTGACATCCTTTCCTGTAGATTTACTTCAACTGCAAAGCTAAAATTTATCTGATAGTCACAACTCTTGGAATTTGTTGAACTGATATAAAATTTCCTTCCTCATCCAAAAAATTAAATCCTTTATTGTAACAATCTAGGCCAACATGGTGATTGTACAACCAATCCATACCAATGAAGCAATTGTATGATACCAAAGGTATAATATTCAAATCCGCCTTTGTGCACAGTCCATTCAAATATTTAAAGATGCACGATACCAATTATTATAAGTAAACTCCACCAAATGAAGGTTGTCTTCCTATTTGGATGGTTTTCCATCACATACATCCTCATCATGTCTTCAATCACCTGATTTACCCTTTCAGTTTGACCATACGACTCAGGGTGATATGTTGTGCTAAAGTTCATACTTATTCTAATTCCTTTAAATATCCCTTTCCAAAAGTTCGAAGTGAACTTGAAATCTCTATCAGACATAATTGTCTCAGGTACACCATGCAGCGTAGATATTTCTCGCATGTAAATCTCAGCAATGTCAGTTGCCTTGTAAGTGACTTCACTGGAACAAAATGAGCATCTTTAGTAAGATTGTCCACCACCACCATAATCGAATCATGTTGATTAGTATTCCTATCCAACTTAGTTATAAAATCCATCATTATAACTTCCCACTTCCATTTAGGAATAGGAAAAGGTTGAAACAAACCAATTGGATGTTTTTTCTTAGCCTTGACCTTGTGTCATTTGAGACATGGAGCAATAAAATCCACAACTTCATTTTTCATACCTAGCCAAAAGTATTGCTTCTTGAATACGACAATTGTCTTCTGATAACATGGATGTACAACATAAGGAACCTTATGCAGCTCTGAAAAAATCAGACTCTTCAACTCCTGATCATTCAACACACAGACCCTGCATCTATACATGAGGATCTGATCCTCTCTTAAGTCATAACCTTCAAAATTCGACTGAGACATACCTTGTTGTAAAGTCACACTTATATCCATATAGTGCAGATATGATTTGGAAACTTCCAACATTCTATCGCACAAATCTGTCTGGTGCATGCTTATGGTTGTAGCATGCATCTCATGCGCCCTCTTATTGAGTGTGTCAACCACCTTGTTCTCTTTTCCTCTAATATGATTTATTTCAAGGTCATACACATTGAGGAACTCTAACCACCTTCTTTGTTTGGCATTCAAACTTGCCTATCCAAAAAAAAAATTCAGACCACAATGGTATGTTCTCAGCTCAAATATTTTACCCATGAGATAATTTCACCACATATTCAAACCATGTACTATAGTTTCCAATTTTAAATCATGAGTGGTGTTATCACACAATCTATACTTGCCCAAATCCCAAGGCAAGTGAGACAATATTGGTGTAACAAGGGGGTGACCTATCACCGTCATCTTAATAGGAAACCCCTTTCTATTTAGGAGTATGTTAAAATTACCCCAAGGGAGAAGTCCCTAGTGACCTAAAGGGCTAATGAAACTAAATCAAGGATGCAAAAATACCCCCCTCTCACTGGTCACTTAAGTCAAAAGGTATTTATGTCTTAAGATATCAAGCAAATGTAATGGATGAAGTGTACCTGCCCAAAACAAGACAAAAAGCGAAAATATGGCAATTTCAAGTACAAAATGATATTGGTGCTTCAATAAGACAATAAACCACTGAAATGTATGCTATGTTGGATTACTGAGAGGGGGGGTGAATCAATAATAGCATAATTATAATCCTTTTTCTCCAAATAATCCAAGTGTTATATCAATGTAGAATTATTATCCAATAATGAGAAATAAGAAATGAACAATCACACACATACATAGTACACCAGTGTTTTACGTGGAAACCCAAATCGCGAGAAAACCATAGAATGTTTTTATCTTATATGTCTTGAAGAATTAAATTCATTAGAAGTACCAACTTCCTTTGTTTTCCAGCTGCAACTGGAAGGAGGCTCCAACCCCCTAGTTTCTCAAGCTACAACCCTAGGGAAGCTCCAACTCCCCAATTCTCTAGCTACAACCAGAAGGAGGCTAAAACCCCCTATGTTCTCCGGCTACAATAGGAAGGTGGCTACAACCACCTATCCTTGCCTTGTCCAACCGCCCTGAAGTAGAAGTAGAATGATGGAACCACTATCACATTATCACTGTGAGATATACCGCTGTAAACATGTACCAACAAACCTGAACCTTGCATCAACCATGCATCAACATATACCTCAACCTGTAATCAACCTGTACCATAAACAAGTGCATCAACCATGCACCAACCTGTACCAAACAATATGTAATCAACCTGTACCATGCACCAACCGTACTAAACAATATGTAATCAACTGTATTCTATAAACAAGTGCAACCAACCATGTACCGGTACATGAGCTAATATGTATCAGCATCATCAACTATGACTCATCAATATGTACCAACATCATCAACTTTTACACCATCATGTATGTGCCAACTCATCAACTAATTTGTCTCAACCATGTACCCAACTTGTAACTCAAACAAAATCCCCTATAAATTTCATATCATCCAAATATGATTTGAAATTTTGTAATATGTAAATTGGTGTATAGGATCACATACCTGTAAACCTTCCTTAACTTTAACAACAAGAGACTAGTATTTTTATCAACCTTTAGTCCTTCACATGACTAGTTTTGGATTATCAACAACCCTAACTTGAAATAATCATAAATTTGTACCCTGTAATGAATAAAGATATGAAACAAATAAAATGTTCTTCAGTTTGTTTATGCAATTCCTCCAGGTGTCACTACTTTGAACCTTCCTCAAAAAGGAGTTATGGCAAAATGGCACACCTTTAATAATTCGGTTATTCTATAGATCGACCTTGTAGAGCGTTCCACAGACGGAATATTTGTTGAATTGATCTGAAAATGTTACAAAGAACACTATAGAATTTAATATAACCAAAAAAAAAAAAAGTTTTTTTTTCTTAATTTAATTTAATCTTTATGAAGAATTTATGATGTTTTTACTTGAAAATCATGTTTTAGACTAGTTTCCCGTGACTACACAAACCCTATTTTCCACGGAGTAAACCAAAATACAACGACCACAAGCTGAATTTTTACCACAGATACTTGGATATGTTTTTTCAATGGCATATAAATTTCACAATATGAGGCATTCTAGAAAAACGCTAGTGCGAAATTGATGAGATGACCTGAAAAAAAAATACCCTAGAAAGCATCATCAAAAGAATTTATCCCTTCCGAATTCGGCCCTTCTTCTCTTCTTCAATTTCCTCAGAAATTTGGATTAGATATCCCTGGTTACCTCAAACACATAGGTATTCACCTCAAGTGGGTCTTAAATGAGATAGCCTTGCCTCTTATTTATACTCCAAGTAGCTCCTTTAAAAAACGCCTTCTAGGTCACTTTGCCCAATTTCTCCCTATTTTAGGGTTAACCACTCTAATTTCTCCATTAAATTTATTATTGAACTAATTTATTTTGTATCTTCACTTTGGAATTATAGTACACTCATCACTTCAATTTATTATTTACCTTTTAAAAATCTCTTGAACCACTTTGACCTTTAATTCTAGATGACATATGAGGTTCCAACTGTGAAGGCCATAACTCTCAAACCGTGAGGGAGTTATGTGATCGCTCACATACCACCATAATGGAATGACATGTACCATCCATATAGAATAGTATTACTGAAAATATATAAAAAAATCATAATTATCCATCAAACAAACTTGGGTCCATTACCCAAACCCTGGGTTCTCCAACTTCATGGCCATAACTCTAACCGCGAGGAGTTAAGGTGATTCCACATACAACTAGAAATGGTAATGACAGAACTATCCATCTAGGATATTTTCAATCGAAAAAATCACCGGGTATTCATATCTCCATATTCCACAAATAAGAATGAGTTCTCTAACCATACTACTAGGATAAATCCCTAACTGCAGTGCTGCCTTCCCGCGAGGGCTTTCACCATATAGATCCACTTTGAAGTTCATCCATTTCTACTTTTATTATCAACCATGAAAGACAATGAGTCATATTTACATCAAATAACGGGTCGACATTATCCAACCCTTTGTGCTAATGGGACTTCTTCAAGGGTTGACATCAATGACAACCAACCTTAATCAACAAATCCCCTTTGGCATTGATGGAAACACTTTGATGCAATACTGAAATCATATCACCTATGCTCCCCCTAGAACCATGCATCTATACTCTACCGTCTCCTCAGATAAATCTCCCTTTGTCATCAATGGTACAGATCTTCATCCGGGTTGTTCCCCGACCTAACCGTCCTCTTATGGTGCTTCCCGTAAATATAATACATATAAGATAAGAATTCAAAAATCATTCATTTTGGAGTAGAAATAAATCCAAATCAGAGCTTAAGATATTCAAAGGATTCCCTTGGCAGTGGTTTTGTGAAGATGTTTGTTACTTGTTCTTTTGTTCCCACAAACTCAACTTCCTTGGTTGTTCTTTTCTTACAACCCCGCCTCCGAAATTGATACTTTATTGGAATGTTCTTGTCTTGAAGTGAATCACCTGGTTCTTCGAGATATCGATGGTGCTTGTATTATCACAATAGATTGAATGGGCTCATCATACTCAACCTCAGATATCCGGCTGGAATTTGTTTCATCCATAATACCTGGGTACAACATGATGCTACTGCAATATACTCCTTCTTTCCTCGCTATAGATAAAGATATTGATGATTGTTTCTTTCTTATCCATGATAATAAACACTCACCCAAGTAGAACGCTTCTCCATTGATGCTTCATTCCACATCAACACAACCCCACCCAATTTTGTGATCCTAGGTAATAAGTGATATATCCTTTCCATATAATGGATATAGGAAATAATGAATTTAATGGAGAAATTATCTACATTCAAACCATAATCTCTGGAGTGAAGGTGAAGAAAAGAAGGCCAAATTGCAAGGAAGGATAAATTCCTTTGATGGTGCTTTCTGGTTGCATGTTAATTTTACAAGTCATCTCAAATTCATTTTCGCTTATAAAAATGTTTTTCTATAATGATTCAGACCGCGGAAATTTCTATGAAAGTGAGAAAACATATCCAAGTATCTGGGAAAAATAAGCCGTAGTTGTATTTTATTACACTACGTGGAGGCATAGGGTTTGTGTCTATTCTTGAAACTAGTCAAAATCATGCGTTTCAAGTAAAAACGTCATAACTTCCTTCATAACAGATCCAAATTCTGAGACCAAAATGTGTTGGTTAGAGGACAGTTTGTAGTATGTTGTGTAATAGCTTTTGGAAGATTGGTTGTTTTCATTGATGTCAACCTAGTCATGGTTTTCCTTGGAACCTAAGATTGATGAAGGTATTTGAATATGAAGGAAAATGCACATTTATACAACACCCATGGATGGATAAGAGATAACATCAAGTGTTGTTTTCATGGTATTTGGTATGTCACATGGATCATCATGGTTGAGGAGAAATGATTTTTGAAGATGAAAAAGTGAAATGAAGAAGGAAGCACATGTAGGCCCTCAAGATAATTATAGAAAAGAATTACAAAATAAGAAAGTGTTAGGTCGGCCCCACCGTTAAAAGGAAGTGACATAAATGGTATAAATAAACATCATTATACATTCATTTTATACAAATCAAATTTCATAGGGAATAAGAAGTGGCAGAAGGCCAGATTTCAAGGGAGGATGAAGTCTTTTTGTGATGTAAGTCATGTATGTTATTTTCTGTGGTCATCTTACCATTTTTGATATAACTTTTTTTCTAGAACTATTCAGATAGTGAACTGCTATGGTATTGAGAATACATATCATAGTACCTCTGGTAAAAATTCCAGCCTTTTTATTCACTATAATTATGGATATAAACTCATGGAAGATAGGGTTTGTGACCGGGCCTTGAAGCTAGTCAATAAACGTGTTCCAAGTAAACAAATATGTACCTTATTCATAATGTGAATCCAAGGAAGTGGGACCACTTCCATTGGAAAGAGTATAGGACTGTAGTTTCTTGTGTGTTTGTTTCAAAATTGATGTTAAATATTGAGTGTGGGGTATGCTGTACAAGTTGGTTCTTCTAAACATACCAACATTGAATAAAGTCTATGATTCTTTCTATAACCTATTTGGGGAGGATTCAATGGGTGAAAATTGGAGGAGTTTCAGCATCACATTGAATAATATTATCCACAGGATCAGATTACTCCAAGAATTGAATACCATTACAAATTTGAAAAAGTCTCAGGAAGCATTATCACGTTCCATGTGATGATTGGTTGATGGCAGATGATTTAATGTAAAGTTTTGGTATCTCTCATATATTATTGGTAAGGAAGGGCAAGGATGGAGAGTTCAAATCTCTATTGATATTGAGGATTGTATCTTCCTCTCTGGAGGTTTATCCTCCCCTATATTTGAATCGAGCTACCTTGAAGTCATTACTTCCCTGAACAATAACCATTGATTATTTCATATATTGTGCATGGTGTATTGTGGTGTATTGGTGTAACTATTATACTATTATCCATTTCTCATTGGATATAGTTGAATGTTTTAAGTATAAGTTGAAAAAGGTTTTAAATTGTATTTGATAACGAATCACCCCCCTTAGTATCAACAATAGTTTCAAATCACTAATCAAATATTTTATAGGCACACTCTACAAGGTCGCCTCTAGAATAAGCCAGAATTAAGCAAGGTACGCCATTTTGCTATAAATCCTCTTGAGAGGTTCCAAGTAGTGACACTTGAGGAATTACATAAAACACATTGAAGAACATTGTGTAATCGGCCCAGATCTTTATACACATGTGTTCAAAGTTATGATTACTTCCGTTAGGGTTGTTGGATCAATCCAAAACTAGGTATGTGAGACTAAAGAAAAGTTTGATGAAAATGATAGTCTCTTTGTTTTTAAAGTTATGAAGGTTTGTAGAAATGTGATAATATACACCAGGCCCATTATAGAGCTACAAATCAGATTTGGATGATGAAATTGATGAGGCTTTGGTTACGGTGTACATGTTGAGTACATGGTTGAGACAAGAAGCTGATGAGTTGGTAACATACATGAGGTGTATATTGATGATGTTGGTACATATTGATGAGTCTATAGTTGATGAGTAGTTGACACTTTATTGGTACAAACTTTGGTACATGGTTGATGCACCATTTATGGTACAAGTTGATTACAGTTGGCATGGTTGATGCACTTGTTTCATGGTGTACGTTGAGGTACATGTTGATGCATGGTTCAAATTTATTGGTACAGGTTTACAAAGCAGTATATCTCACGCTGATAGTGTGACATTGGTTCCATCATTCTACTTCTACTCGTGGCGGCGTGGACGGGCAAGGACAAGTGGTTGTAGCCAATTTCCTCCAGCTGGCCGGAGATTGGGGGTTGTAGCCTCCCTTCGGTTGTAGCTAGAGAATTGGGAGTTGGATCTTCCCCTTAGGGTTGTAACCTGAGAACTGGAGTGGGTTGAGCCTCCCTTCTGCTGGGTAACCGAATACAAAGGAAGTTGGTGCTCAATGAATGTAATTTTGAAGACACATAAGAAAAAAAAACATTCTATGGTTTTCCCTAATTGGTTTCCACATAAAACACTGGTGTATCGGTATGTGTGTGTGATTGTTTATTTCTTACCGCCATTATTGGATAATAATTCTACATTGATATAACATTTGAAGAAAAAAGATTATAATTATGCTATTACCATCTACCTCTCTCTAATCCAACAATTGGTATCATAGCAGTTCCTTCAAAAATTAGTCTTGTCCCACTTAAAGGTAGATCAAGGAAAGTACCAACTGATAAAAACGGAATACCACAGCTTGATGGATGTGGCATGCTTTTTGGAGCATAAGGATGAAGACATATATACAGTAACGGGATTTCAAGTTTGAAATCAATTGTAGATGGTTACATAGCAACTTAGCCTACCAACAAGTGACAAAGAAGTGAAACTTAGTGAGAATAATTCCAGCCATAAATGCACTTTTGAATGGTCTCTGGATACCGTATTCACCAAAGTTGCACATTGTAAATCTGCTAAAGAGATTTGGGACAAGCTTTGAAATATTTATGAAGGAGATTTAAAAGTCAAAGCAGCAAAGCTTCAAACTTATAGAGGTCAGTTCAAACAACTAAAAATGAAGGAAGATGAAGATATCGCAACTTACTTCTTATGAGTCGATGAAATAGTGAATGCAATCATAGGATTGGGAGAAGAAATTGAATAATTTGTAATTGTTCAAAAGGTACTAATATCTCTTCCTATGAGATTCAACCCTAAGATATCATCACTAGAAGAAATATTGGATCTAAACTCAATAAGCATGGACAAACTGCATGGAATTTTCACAACATATGAGATGAGAACTGAATAGGAAAATCCAGATGTAAAAGAAGCATCCAAAAGATCAAAGCAAAAGAAAAAGGAACAAGAAGAATATAGCAGCAACAACGACGTCTCAAAAGATGATGAAGAAGTGGCCAACTTCGTCAAAAGACTGAACAAGGGAACCAAAGGTAGGTACAGAGGTAAGATTCCTTTAACTTGTTTTAATTGTGATGGTATTGGTCATTTTTCTAACAAATGTCCTCATAAGAAAAAGAGAAATGATGAAGATTACTCAAAAGACAGACAAACATATAAAGGTAAAATAACTACAAAGAAAGTTTTCAAGAAAAACTTTTGCACCAAAGAAGACATCTCGTCATCGAATGAAGATGAAGTCAGTGACAGTGAAACAGGGAGAGTTCTATTCATGGCAGTAGAAGACTTTGATAAAGAAGACTCCGAAGAAGAATATAAAGAAGCATATGAAGAAGAAATTGAAGAGGCAGAAGTTGAATTCCGAGAAGAATTAATAAGTGCCATAGAAGTTATCAAAAGAGAAAAGAAGAAAAGCAAGAAACTACAAGAAGAACTAGATAAGAAAAAAGACACTCAAGAACTAGAATAAATGATCACAAAATTGAAGGTTCAAATAGAAGAAGATAAAATAATTGAAGAAGCACTCAAAGAACAACAAGAAGGAAAGGACAGGATCATTGGAAACCTGGAAGCAGAGATTGTCACACTAAGAAAGGATAGTCAAACGAAAAATATGCAGAATAGCTCAAAAGTTCTGGATGACATTATCAACAGTCAAA
>SNQJ01S0008628.1:53799-124240 GCA_010110895.2 Picea sitchensis | reverse complement strand
CCATGATCCATCAAACAAACGTGGGTCCATTACCCAAACCCGAGTTCTCCAACTTCTCATGGCCATAACTCTCTAACCGTGAGGAGTTATGCGACGTTCCACATACCATCGGAAATGGAATGAAAAACGCTATCCATATAGGATAGTTTCATTGAAAAATTCACTGGCATTCATCTCATTATTCCACAAATAAGAAGGGGTTCTCTAACCATACTTCTAGGATAACTCAATCCGCAAAGCGTCTTCCCATGAGGGCTTTCACCATAAGGGGACCACTTTGGAGTTCATACATTTCTACATATTATCAACCATGGCAAGACAAAAACGAGTCATCTTTACATCAAACAATCTTGGGTCCATTACCCGACCTTTGTGCTATGGGGATTTCTTCAAGGGTTGACATCAATGACAACCAACCTTAATCAACATGCTAGCTGATAGAAAATTGCAGCAAAATGAAAGTTTACAACAACAATAAGTATTTTGTAACAACTGCAAGAAATATGCCTCTAAATTGCTTGAAACGACAATGAAAATATAGCATTTATTAGGCAAAATGATAATCAATTGTCACAAGCTAATTTAGAAGTGTTTAGCTAGCATTAAATGTAGTTTGTGCAGAAAATTTGTTGCATTACGATGGTTGTAACAATGATCTATAAAAACAACAAGTAAATTAGTTATCTAGGCTAGGTTAGAGTTAGTTTTAGTTAGTGAAAACTAGAAAGTTCAAGGTATGAGTGTTGGTTTGATATCTCAATAAAAGAAGTGTAAGGACTAGTGCCTTTAAGGGGTTATGGAGTCAAAAGTTCAGTGACATTCATTTGGAGTAAGAAACATATTGATTATGTTATCCAAGTAAAGATGAATCTTAGAAGAGTAGTAACTTAAGTCTTCTAGGATTCAATCTTTGAGGGGGTGAGCTACTAGAGAATAAGCACTTCTAGGCCCTAGTGGTTTTCCTCCTTCTTAGATAATTGAAGAAATATTTAGGTGAAACCACAATTGATCTAGACCTCTAAAGGGATAGAACTTTAAGGATTTAGAGGCTTGTCATTATAAACCAATTAGGCAAAATCTAGAAGATACAAAGTGAAGAAGTAGTAACTTAAGTTCTTCACTTCTAGGGCTTATCGAGCATGCAATTTCATAATTTTTTTTATGAGAAAGAAAATATACCATAATCATTCAAAAGTAATGAGAAAAGTAGATTTACTTACTTCACCAAGAACAATCATGCATGAAAACACTATATTACCAAACGAATTCACCAAAATTGATCCAAGTTGCAAGTAGAAGACTCCAAAAGAGAGGTGTGCCTCACAATTTCAGCCAATAAACCCTAAATAGGGTGCAAATTTCAGTCCACTTCCTCTTGTGTGAGGAGTTGTTGTGTTAAAATCACAGTACTCTATCTCTATTTATATATAAAAAAGACCCTTAATTAATTTTAGGTCAAAATAAAGGCCGACCTGGCCAATTTACAAATCAATTCAAATTTGACATAAATAAAATTAATTAGCATCTAAATACACCTCCAAGGGTGATGTCATTCCCTTCTAGGGTATTGTTGAGGCCCTAAGGTGGAACGTTGGGCCTGGAAGGTAGGACCCTTGGCCTCCAAAGGCCCCAGATGAATCCCACACGTGCCACTAGGCTCATAAATGCCTACAAAAGGGAAACCCTATATTTGGATGACGTCTAGGGTCATGATGGTGATGTCATGGGCATTCTAGGGCCAACATCAATGTGGAAGAGATAAATCCCCCTGGGTCTAGGTCTTCTAGGGTGCCTCCAAAGGAAACATCCTTCTTTTTCTTGGTACAAATCTTCAATTTATTCTTACCCTTGGCCAGGGTTACAACATCCATCTGTGGGATTTAAGCCCCCATGAAGGTTCGAGCTAATCATTCCCTCATGTGTACCTGTCCACCGGGAAAATTCCTGCAACAACAACAAGTACACCCTCCAAGGGTTCATAAGTCACAAGGATCATAGCATGTAAATCACATCCAATAATTAAATTACCCAAACATGTGCATCAAACCCCCCTTTAACCCATAAAAATTCTCAAAGACGTTATGCAATTTGACAAGTCAAGTTTGGAGAAGGTCTCAGGGCATCCTATTGGGCTAACCTTTCTTAAGTTTGGGTTTTTTTCCAGGTGGGATATAGTCCAGATCATGTAAGTGTATGAGGTTGTATGGGGTAAGTGTTTGGGAATTTGGTGCAGTAATAATAGGGAAATGTAAATCTTACCTGTGGGTGAATTTGTAGAGGGTGAGTTGCACCTTGTCGTAAATGAAATTGTTTCCTATCCCATTTAGTTCCTTTTATTATTAGCTTTAGTTCTTTTGATCTTTTGTTTTTGTGCTTCAAGGGAAAAGTTGAGGGCCACTGTCCTGGCTTGATGACTAGAGGTGACAGTGTTATCCACAAACATTTCACGGAGATGAGAAGGTTGGCTTGTGATGATACCCCATTTCTCTTGGCTATTCCACCAAGAGCCACTACCCTGGTTTGGTGACCAGATAGGTGTCAGTGTCATACTGCTACATGCCCATGGTCATAATAGGTCGGCTCGTGATGAGACCTCCTATAGACTAACTAGTGCCTTGAGTGTTTATGTATCTTATGGGTCTTCTTTTCTTATTGAGAATATTGTTATTTCTTTCTTGGGAATCCATGGGTGAATCATCTCAAATTTTTCAAGATTGGATTTTAACTCTTTCCATCTACTTTTACCCTCCGGGCCTTTATCCACTTGTTCCCATAAGACAAGGTACAACCCTTTCTATCATGCCCAATCCCAATGCCCAAACAAAGGTAGGGGGAGATGAGAGGAATAAATATGGAAAGTGGTAAGATGGAGGGAACACATGATGACCTTTAACAAACCCACCCAGTGGAAACACATCTTAAAGAGAGATCAACTTACTAGGGCACTGTGTCACCCTTGCAGGTATGAAAAAGGAAAAGAGCATAATTTCCAAGAAAATGTCATGAAATAAAGAAGAATTCAATGCAACATATTCAATTCCTTAAAAAGTTAGAGTGACACATACCATGATACCCCGACTGGTTATATCATGGAGCAAGACTTACTACTAATTCATGACCAGGCTAGTGGGATGGATAATGTTGTTGCTGATAAATGGACTGCACTAAAGAAAAGAGGTGTCCTCTGGGTCTATTTTCAAGTCATCTGGATCTCGGTACTCCATGTATAGGACCTGTGTGAATCAAGACATGATCTCCTTAGTTATCCCTAGGGTAGGGGATAACAAGTGGCATAGAGTCTTTCATACTCCCTCAAATTCCTTGACTCATAGCATACCACATGTCCATTCTAAATCAAGACCCCACCAAGTCCTTCCTTACATGCATTTGTGCACACAATAAAGTCTTCATATGAATCAACAATTCTCAAAATTAGTGCACTTGTTAACAAGTTCTTCAAGTGCTTAAAACTCATTCCACAATCTAGAGTCCATTCAAATCGTTTACCTTTATTATATAGGGATGTGATTTGATGCGTAATGTTTGAGAGTGCTTCAATAAATATTTTGTAGTAACCCACAAGTCCCATAAAGGATCTCACTTCTGTGACATTTCTCGGTGTTGGTCATTCCTAGATGGATTTTATATTTGTTGGGTCCACAACTATTCCTTCTTCTGAAATAATATGATCCAAATAATGAATCTGTTGCTGGTAAAATGAACACTTTCTCGGCTTTGCATAAATTTGATGCTCCCTCAAAACTTGCAACACCATCCTCAAGTATTTCTTGTTCTCTTCTTCATACTTTGAGTAAATAATAATGGCATCCAAAAATATGACAACAAACTTATCCACGTAATCTCTGAAAACTCCATTCATCAAGCACATGAAGACAACCGGTGCATTCGACAACCCAAAAGGCACCATTGTAAACTCGTAATCACAAAACTTTGTTCTAAAGGAAGTCTTACTGATGTCTTCTTCTTTAATTCTCACCTTTTCGTATCCAGATCTGAGATCTATCTTGGAAAATATCTGCTCGCCTCTCAACTGATCAAACAAGTCATCTATCCTTGGGAAAGGATACTTGTTTTTTACTGTTACCTTGTTCAAATTCCTAAATTTGATACAAATACTTAGCATACCATCCTTCTTCTTCATGAAAAAAATAGGCACACCCCAAGGAAAAACACTTGGGATTATATTCCCCTTCTTCAGAAGCTCTTCAAGTTTCATCTATAGCTCCTTCAACTCTCATGTACTCATTCTATAAAGATTCTTGGGTACAAGTGTTTCTCTCGGCATCAGATTTATAGAGAAGTCAATATCCCTCTTCAGAGGCAAGCACGATATATCTTTAAAGACATCCTCAAACTCTTTCAACACTGCGTATTCTTCAACACTTGGCACTTTATCCTTAGGTTCCTCTTCCATGTGTGTTGTGAATACTTTACATCCTTTCATGTAGATTTTCTTCAACTGCAAAGCTGAAATTTCTCGGATAGTCACGACTCTTGGAATTTCTTGAATTGATATAAAATTTATTTCCTCATCCAAACAACTAAATACTTTATTGTAAAAATCTAGGATAACATGGTGCTTGTCCAACCAATCCATACCAATGAGGCAATTGTATGATCCCAAAGATATAATATTCAAATCAACCTTTGTGCGTTGTCCATTCATCTCTAATGGACATGCCTTAACCATTCTGGGGTCCTAGAGAGTTTTATGTCCTTGCGTAGTATTTTTGAAAAACAATGTCTTATCTCCCTTCTTCCTCCATTCCACCATAATTTTCATATTTCCTTCCCAAGCCTTTTGGAAAGTCGATCCTCCCCTTTGTTGGTCGTAAAGACACTTTGGACGCCTTAAAGTTTCTTCCAACATATTAGGGTCATGATATTATATCTTGTCACTGATAAATGAGGGAAACCCACTCAATAAACTTTGAATCTTCACCTTTTCATCCTTGATGACAACACATATTTCAACATCTCTAAAAATATTCTTTCATACTCGTCTATTGGCATGCTCCCTAGCTTGAGTTCGAATAAATCCTTCATTTTCCTTTCATAGTACCGCTTGGTTAAGTATTTATTTTGGAAATAACTCTTGAATTCCCTCCATGAAACTTTATTCTCATTGATGTGCTACACTTGTACATATTGATCCCACCACACTGATGCCTTTCCTTTTAACTAGTAAATAACAATTATCCCTTTTTCTTGTGCATAATAGTTATGTAGCTGGAAGTACTTCCTTATACCGAACAACTAGGTCTCCACATATTCATCCTTTTTGTGATCACCATCAAAGGTAGGAGGATTGATCTTTTTCATTTCCCCATGTAGCTCGTCCACCCCAGTCCTTCTCTTATTCTTTTTGACAAGAGATGGACTTGAGTTACTGTGGGATTTCTTGAAAGAATTCTTACCAACACTTATTTCTTCTCTTCTTTTCTCATCATGAGACCAACACTTATTTGGTCCTTGGATCTCATAAGCCTTTGTTTATCATTTTTATAGCTATGGACATATTTCTGCAATAATTTTATAGCCACAAAAACCCTACTCTGTAGAGGACAATAGATCTATGCACCTCACTAGATCCTCCTTCCCTGGGATAGGTAGGTTACAACACTAAGCCTCTTCTCAATATCTTACATTCACTTTCACTGAGATCTGGAAGCCTCATATAGTATGCACAAAACCAATCTCCACTTAGCACTTAGCACTTTCGATCACATAGATCAAACTTTAGCGCTTAACACTCTGGCCTCTTCTTACATCGCCTAGCTACTTATTTATACATTACAAAATGGGCCTAAACATGGGTAAACCCATGGGTGGGCATCCCCATACCCGTTACATAAGCCCAAAACCCAAAAATCCCTAAAAATGGGCCAAGATCCCATGATATCTGCTTCATCTTGTGCTCCGCCTTCGATAACCTGTCGAAGTCCAAAAAATAGGTCAAACTTGATCAAGGATCCTCAAAACTTGGTCAAGGGACAACAACATATTTCTTCAATAATTGTATAGTTTTTACCAAGTTCATATACTCCTCCTTAGATTCTGTACCATCAGCACCCAAACCGACATACAGATCCCCAAATTCATCATCAGGACTATAAGTCCTCCACACATATTCCATTCTTTTAACCTTTTTGTACTGACTCTATCCTGCTCTAATCACTGAAAATTCTGCAAAATGTGTAGGTAACTAATATTTGTTAGATTATTTCATGCAACAACTACATGAAATCTTTGCACCATCTTGTCAGAATCCTTCCTTTGTATTTCTTGGATGATTTTAACATCCCAAATTCTAGTGCACACACATGTGCATCACTGTCTTTGTTTGCATCACAACTCTATACCGCACATCACTGTCGTTGTGTGCATCACAACTCTATACTGCACACCAATGGTTTTTTGCACATCTATTCATGCTAGTCTCTGGCTTATACAAGTCCAGTGTTAAGCCAATTGCTATGATACCATAATGTAATGTCCCCAATCACCCCATGTTGGGGCACATCACACAACCTCAACTTATGTAGCTCTAATTCAACCAAACTGAAACATCCCCAACATACTACTAAGTAATGTTACTTTGAAGTTTCACTGCATAGATTATACTCTTACACAAGTCCACGTAGAATCACTTGAAGTAATGCGCTCATCCCACACTTGAGTCACACCACTCAACTAATAATAGTGGAAGAAACAATCTCTTTTAACACAACTTTAAGCAGTGGAAGTAACTCAATATCTACGCTCACCAACATACTAATCACACAACATAATCATGCACACGTCCATCGAGGTGTCAAGCACCACTTCTGATTTCATTATTGTGTGGAGTCTAATTCTTTATCCGCACACATGAATTCTAACCTCTTGATGCACACAAGCTACCTTCTATGCATCCAGCCATTCAATTCTTTCCTTGGAGACTCGTGAACAAAAACAAAAGATTAAATTATCAGGAAAAACTATCATCAACTCACATACTCATGTACAAGTACTACGATAGAGGATATAAGTATCATACTTACAAGTGCAAGCATTATTAAATAGAATAACAACAATTACTTATATGCGACTACATACAAGAATTAACGCATATCCAACATAGACAAATATGAAACTGTAAACAAGACAAACACATAAAGAACACTGATCTTTCAGAAAAGGAACCAACTACGCGAGTGACTCAGACATTCCTCCTAGCCATAGACTTTGTTGCTCATAAGATTTCAACAATAGGTCACCCTCGAGCTGGGGCTCAAACTCTAGGAGGTAAAAATACTTCTAGTGATACACTAAGGTCCGACTCACAAAAAAATTGCTCAGTCCTAAGTTCCCACTACTGCAACTATCCCATAGTCCCCATTCCCCATGCACCTATGACACTCAAGGAAGCGTGCCCCTTCTCTACTCAACAATCCTTCAACTACCCCACTTCCCTTCCCAGGGTTACCAACAAAAGGCTGGACAGGAAGTCTTCAAGCCTTGTGACTAATGATGAGTGCACCAGGGAACAATTCTTAGCAACACTCTCACCTAGAGAGTATGATCTCGGGTTTGACAACCACTTATCAACAACCAATATCTCACCCAGAGAGACTGCTCACAGTCTAAAAATCAGTCTCCTCGACAATAAAATCAGATTACAACACCACAACTCCTTACAATCTTCTTTGTGCAGATAAGGTAATAATCAGATTTTCCATACAGTCCGACCCCCTTCTGCTCATGAGAGCCTGCAACATCCATAATAATGCAATAATAATCATAATACCCAAAATACACTAAGGCCAACAATATATATTTCATTCCTTCCACTTGACACTTGTCACCTTTAGAAGTACCTTTAAGTCACTTGGTGACTCATTCCCTACCCTCGAGAACTTAGGATAAAAACATATCCACATTACACTTTTCAGAAATATTACTAAAATATTCCCCCCCCCCCCCACCCCCCGTTGTTGACTACATTTTTGGTCAACAATACTTAGTCGACAAATTATTTCCAAGCTCCCCATCAAAATTAAATGTTTGCACAAAATTTTCACTCACCCTCATTAAATATGATGCAATGTTCTAGGCGAAATCAATGTATCTCTTAACCTATTACTAAAAGTAACCCTTATCATGTTCCTCTCATTGCTTACACTCTCATATTTTTCACATTGTCACCATATGTTTTGAAACCCTATACATAACTCTTTGTTATCATATACATGGATAAATTTTTGAAAGCCAACTAAATTCATATCATATATATCAAATATCTTATTTCCTTATTTCTACATCATCCACTTTCCGCATATTTCCCTCATACCTCTTTATACAACTATAGCTTTGTTTTCATAAAAATTTCCATGCCATTTCATGTTATGACCTTAACTTTATTCCTAAAGAAAAATATATCATTTTTTTTTCCATGCTTCCTTTCACACGACATATTTATTATTATTTAAATCAAGATGTTGGTCTCCACTTTATCTAAAAAAAAAGGGGTTAATTTCCTTTATGTTTTGAAGCCACTACCTCATGTCCTATATGCCAAATAAAGTATTCTTGGAAGTGTAATGGACTATACACTTAAGACTTGTTCTCCACTTGGCACACACATTGGAATATTATTTCAAGCTAAGGATTTTTTCCATTCCGTTAAATGTTATTTAGATTGAAGTTGTAACAACGGTCTCACAAACGATCCTCACAAGATATAGTCTATATTATCTTATCAGTAACATGCTATGGGATTTTTATTTGACGCAATATAGTCTCACCACTTCCTCTTGTGTGAGAAGTTGTTGTGTTAAAATGAGAGTAATTTATCTCTATTTATACAAAACTTTGATCCTTAATTAATTTTAGGTCAAAATAAAGGTCGATGTGGCCAATTTACAAATAAATTCAAATATGACATAAATAAAATTAATTTGCATCTAAAGACACCACCAAGGGTGATTTCATTCCCTTCTAGGGTGACGTTGAGGCCCTAAGGTGGAACGTTGGGCCTGAAAGGTAGGGAGATTGGCCTCCAAAGGTAGCAGATGAATCCCACATGTGCCACTAGGCTCATAAATGCCTACAAAACAGAAACCCTAGCTCTTGATGACGTCCAAGGTCATGATGGTGACATCATGGGCCTTTTAGGGCCAACTTCAATGTGGAAGAGAAAAATCCCCCTATGTCTAGGTCTGCTAGGGTCCCTCCAAAGGCAACGTCCTTATTTTTCTTGGTGCAAATCTTCAGTTTCTTCTTACCCTTGGCTGGGGTAACAACATCCATCTATGGGATTTAAGCCCCCATGAAGGTTCAAGCTAATCATTCCCTCATGTGTACTTATCCACCGGGAAAAATTCTGCAACAACAACAAGTACACCCTCTAGGGGTTCATAAGTCACAAGGATCATAGTATGTAAATCATAATCAATAATTAAATTACCCAAACATGTCCATCAAACCCCCCTTTAAACCATACAAATGCTAAAGCACGTTATACAATTTGACAAGTTAGGTTTGGAGAAGGTCTTAGGGTGTCCTATTGGGCTAACCTTTCTTAAGTTTGGGGTGTTTCCCAGGTGGGATATAATCCATATCATGTAAGTGTATGAGGTGGTATGTGGTAATTTTTTGGGCATGGGGTGCAATAATAACAGGGAAATGTAAATCTTACCTATGGGTGCCTTTATAGAGGGTAAGTTGCACCTTGTCATAAATGCAATTGTTTCCTAGCTTATTCATTGTCTGTTATTCTTAGCTTTAGTTCTTTTGATCTTTTATTTTTTTGCTTCAAGGGAAAAGTTGAGGGCCACTGTCCTAGCTTGATGACCAGAGGTGATAGTGTTATCCACAAGCATTTCACGAAGATGAGAAGGTTGGATTGTGATGAGACACCATTTCTCTTGGCTATGCCACCAAGAGCCACTACCCTAGTTTTGTGACTAGATAGGTGGTAGTATCATACCTCTACATTCCCATGGTCATAATAGGTCGGATCATGATGACACATCCTATCCACCAACTAGTGTCTTGAGTGTTTATGTATCTTATGGTTCCCCTTTTCTTACTGAGAATCATTTTACTTCTTGGATTTTAACCCTTGCCAGCTAATTTTACCCTCCGGGCCTTTAGCCCCTTCTTCCCACAAGGCAAGGTACAACCCTTCCTAGCATGGCCAATCCCAATGCCCAAACATAGGTAGGGGGAGATGAGAGGAATAAATATGGAAAGTGGTAAGTATGGAGGGAATGAACGATGACCTTTAACAGAATGACCCAGTGGAAACCCATCCTAAATGGAGATCAACTTACTAGGGAACCGTGTCACCCTTCCAGGTATGAAAAAGGAAAAGAGCATAATTTCCAAGCAAACATCATGAAAAGAAGAAGAATTCAATGAAACATGTTCAAGTGCTTCAAAAATCAGAGTGACACATACCATGATACCCAGACTCATTACCTCATGGAAAATACTTACTACTACTTTAGGACCAGGATGGTGGGATGGATACTATTGTTGTTGATTGTTGGCACAGGGGTAGACCTAGGGTTCAACGCTACAAAAATGCACCAACAAAACCCTAACTACCAGACCCTTCGACAACACCTGCGAAGCAAATGAAGTCTCACCCGAGGTAGAGGTAGGGGTGGTTTCAGGACTCCAGTGTCTGCAACCTTAGCTAGGACACAGATCTGTGATTGCAACACCTTAACAAGGCACTTAGCAGTTATAATTCGTTAATATTCATCTTTAGTTTACGGCGTAGCTAGACCCTAACAACATATCAGTGTAGTATTTATACAAATCCAATAGATTCAAGTATTAAACATACCAACATAGATCAGATCTATCATTTATTCACATTAATCATCACTAAGCTACCATATTAGATTCTTCTAAGCATACATTAGAGCACTAAGCATTCAATCACATAGACGAGAAAAACCATAAAGCACATAGAAACCACAACGTGGGATATACATGGTTCACCCCCACCCTGGGGCTACATCCACCAACTCTTCTTCTCTATTTCTTTCTGTCAATATTATACATGCACAGAGCCATGATATCTTACTCTGCAGAGGACAGGAGATCTGAACACCTCACTAGATCCTCCCTCCCTAAAGTACAACACAAAGCCTTCCATAGTCTCTTACAATCTGTAATATCCATCAACCGAACCCAATTGTAAATGTAATATAAGTGTACTTAAGCTAGTGAGTTGTTTTGATATCATTTTGTAATGCACTCCATGTGGCATAGTGTGTGCATGAACTACACAGTAAAATGATGTAGTATGCACATTTTTAGATGACGCGCGCAATAACTAAAGTGTGCACAGTATGGAGGACAACGAGCCTCGTGTATATGATATGCGTTATAGGCTGGTGAGTCAGTTATTATAAGCTGGGATGCTTATGTTTTGGTATTAGGATGGAACGCCTAGATGTTAAAGGCCAATGCGCCTATTTTGTACATGACTCATGATTAATATAAAATACATCGTTGTGCACAGACTGACCATGATCAAAGAGATGGGGGACTGAACTTCACCAGTTAGGGAAAGGGAGGGACAAAAGTCAAGGGAATATTATATTAATATTTCCTAAAGCATAAAGTATGGATAATTATTTTATCCTAAGTTCTAAAGTTGGGGACAAGTGGACCAAAGTAACTTTCGATATGACAAGTGTCAAGTTGAGGACATGCATTCATATCATGGGGGACTTAGCTCATTTGGTCACTTTTCACGGGAAATTCTTACCAGTAGCTTGACCATCATTCTCACCATCACTTTCACGAGGAGTTTCACAGTGATTCCTTCCTTCACTCAGTTATCCAATTAATGATTCCATGACCATTTTCACTCACGCAGTCCGTTATCCTTGAGACATCCATTTCACCATAACTGAGCCTGTAACCATAACCTTTTCCGGTTGGTGTATCTGGTTAGCTTGGAGAGGGATTGAAGAAGTGGGTTGTCAGGCCATTGAGCAATTCTCCAAGCGTGATAATTATTGGGGATTGATTCCCGAAGGTGCTAAAATTGCAGCTATAGCGCTCTGAGACTTCCATTCCAGCCTATTGCTGAAGCCCTGGAAGGGAAGTGGGGTAGTCGAGGGACTATTGAGCAGAAAAGGGGCACACTTCCTTGGGTGGGACAGGCATGTGGGGAATGAGAGGTTGTAGGTTGTTAGTTGAGTGAGCACCTGAGACAGAGTCTTTCCTATTGTCCATGAGGCTTATCCTGGTTAGGAACCCTTTACCCAGGTGGATTTCAGTCCCATCTCGGGGGTGACTCACTGTTGAGAGTGATAAACAGTGTAGTCTAAGGCTGGGAGGTTCGTGGATGGTCTATACGTAGGTGGTTACAATATTTCCAATATAAGTACCAATCGTATGATGAAATGATATGCTGCATTGTTATTTACGTGCTTATGTTACGGTTTATCATATATGTGATTATAATTGCCTGTATGTTTATAGGTATTTTCTTATATATGATGCATATCTGTGGTTACTGTTATTTTATATAAAGTTGTATATTATAGAATGTAATGGTTTTTTTATGTTTATATGTAAAGCTTCCGCAAGAGTGTTGTATGTACATGTTTAAGTTGCATGCAGTTTTAAGAGAAAATTTATGTGGCTTATCTCAGTTGATTACTGGGTATGTTACCATATGTTCCGCACTAAGGGAACAAAAGTGTTCCCTAAAGTAGCATGGCTCGGCCTGTTTATGGTTGTGGATGTTACCAATTGGTGTTAGAGAATGAGAGATTGCTCTGGAGTGGCGTCCTCGGGCCTGCGGGTCGTCGGGGGAACGTTACAAATTGGTATCAAAGCTTCATTTCAACACTGATCTTGGATGGGCCAAAGGGGTTCAGTTGAAGCGAATATTCGCAGAAGAGTAACTTCGAAGTGACCAAAATTCAAGTCACAGAGCGTCCATGGAAATTGTTGGCATGCTGGTGTGCACGGTAAATTTTGGCACCGCACGGAAAACGTTGGCATGCAAGTGTGCATGGTAAATTATGGCAACACGTGGACTATTATTATGTGTGGATGCACGTGCTGAATTTAGTCTTGTGTGGTGAGCACACACATAGTAATGTGCACATGGGGTGTGCAAGTATTGCTTAACATAGAGGAATTTTGTTGGTACGCGCATAGTATGAATATAAGTTGTCTCGCAATAGAGTTTTCAATGGTGTGCGCAGATAACTGGGCATGATGGAACATGTTGAACTTGACATGGTGCAATGCATAGGGAGAAATTCATGTGGAGTATCGGTGTACGATACCAAAACTGTGCACAGTGGATATTGGCCCACAATGCAAAAGTAGTGCGTGCAAGTTATCGGTGTGACAGAGAAGAAATGCAAAGTGGATATAGGTGTGTGGAAAAGCGTTTTACCTTGTGATGTTTCTATGCATGATAAATATAAATGCACAGGTCGAATTTTAGTGGGCGCGAAGTTGTTGGGAAGGCGATGAGTCTAAGTTTAATTTGCATAATATTAGAAGAAAAAGAAACACACAACCTCATTGAAGCATTAATTAAAAAGAATTCCAAGTTTTAGATTTCCTCTGATTGAGAAAAATGAAATTCAAATATAAGCTTACAAGAAAAGCATACTATAAAAGAAAACAAGATTCATAACACCACCAGATAGAATTTTGTAATAAACAGTCTAAAATCTTCTTCTATATTTATATAATCGTATTAATCACAAAATTACAAAAGGGGGATGACAATAGTTAGCATGTTGTAAAAAGGGTCGTTTAAGAAAAATCCTATCATCTCTGGTGCTCCTTACCTCTCCTATCGGTTGTTCAAAACATTTGTTGAAACACGCTTAATTTTAGTTGAAGACTCACTTTAGCTTAGCGATCTCCTCCTTTAAAGAATCTAACCGGGCCGGTTGATTCTCTCCAACGCTTTCAGCCACTTTAGCCATGGATTCCTCCTTCTTCTGTCGCTTGCTCCTTTTCTTCTTAGCAACTAGCCTGTTGATGACTAAATTATTCATAGTGGGATTCAACCTGACTTCCAACCGCGAGTTTATAGCCGATTCTATGTGGAATTTAGTTGCTAGAATGTGTGCAAGGACCCTTTCCTCCTTATTCGCAGGAAAGTATAGCATGTTTCCCGAATAACTAGTTTCACTCGATTTAGCCTTGTCCATGTATCTCAGGTTGTGGATACCGAAATGATTTTACAGAAAGTAGAAAGTCAAGCAGTTTGGAGATTACTTAGGTTATGGATACGCAGATACCTTCATACTTGAGGATTGGTAATTATAGAATTACAATTATGAAGCGCAGACAGATTACGTACAAGAGCGTTGGGTTTCCATGCTCGGCTAATCCATTTTGAATGATTAGATTTTGAGTTCATTACATGGCAACATTCAACTAACGTCACATGGTTGCGAAGTACTGAACGAGTGAAGCAGGGTGATCTGACTAGTCGTCGTCCACTCCACGAGTGGTGGATTTGACATGTTGAGACACGTGATACCACGTCTTGGCAAAAGTGGTTTCGACAAACCACCTTCTTGCATAGATTTATCTCTGAAGGCACTGCATGTATGTGTTTTCAATACTTGGGTCCTATCTAGAATTGTCATGGTGATAACACCAAGAAATTGGGAAAGATAATTCTGATGTATATATATTGAACCAAAATGGTGCATATTCTCATGAATTGTTGAATTGTTAGCCTGATAAGTTTCGATGGCTGCACGTTTTGCATAATTAACAACAAATAGATTAGATCAGACCAGTGCAAAGTCCATAAGAATGGAAGAAGCACAAGGGAATTATAGTCAGGAAGATGAGAGAATAAGGGTGGATGTCCATTTGGACATTGAAGGAATGAAATCCAATGGACATGGAGAAAAAAGGAATGAAAACATGAATATGGATGAGACCATTAAGAATTTGCAAAAGGATGTCCAAATCCATAAAGATAATAATGAAAGGCTTATGAAATCCAAAGAGAAACATGATGATTTCAACTTGAAGTTATTGGAGGGTTTGAACAGAATAGAAAATAAATTGGTTAAGGAGAGTGGCTCAAGTAAATCTGGGAGTCACAAGCATTCAGATGAGAAACGAAAAACAAAAAGTGTTAGTAGACATCACCATCATTCCCCAAGGCATTCCAATAAGAGAGCAAGCAACAACTCAAGTCTATCCCCTGTCAGAAGGTATATGTTAAGCCCTAATATTGGCCCATTACCCCTTAATTGGGGCACATTAGATTAGTAATGTTATTTTATTTATGTCAGCTTTAGGCCATTAGTTGTAATTATACCTCCTAGTCTCCTATATATACCAAGGAGACATTTTCATTTTGAATCATCTTGGACTTGAACATTTAAGTGGGGTAAAAGGAGGTTTCATTTTGAATCATCTTGACTTGAACATTTAAGTGGGTAAAAGAAGGTTTCCCCCCCTCGAAGAGGCTTATTATCCGAATTATCTCTTTTCCAAGGTGTTGAGTAATTTTTCCGAGGTTTTCTATGCTATATTGATGTTTGGTTCTTAACATATGGTATCAGAGTCTCAAGGGTCTTGGGGGTTTCACTACATCTAAGACACCGTGAATTTTCACTATAACTTTTTCTATAATGATTTCGTATAACGGCTTGGAGGGTATGAAAGACCGATCAAGGCACGTTGGGTTCAAATTTATCTCCTGAGGCCTTAAAATTTAGGATATAGTCGGTACAAGATAGGTCTGAATCATCCAAAATGAGTCTTTGCAGAATTTTCGCTATAAAACATTGTGAATATTGCACCTAAATTTGGAGACTCATTTACAGAATTAGTTGGCTTTATCCGTGGTAAAATTTTCAGCTTCGGTCATCTTAAATTTGTATATACACCCGTGTAAGATAGGGTATCTAACAAGTCCTATTGGCTATGTCAAGAAGGTGTTCTGTAAAACAATCATAAATTCTTCCTTAGTGTATTCAAATTGTGTGGACTGCTGCATTGATCGTGGATAGTCTTTTAGTATTTTGGGTGCGAAATTTCAGAATTTTATATCAATTATTTTGAAAGTGGGCACACTATACAAGTGAGATCTCTTGAAAGTCCAAAATCGCCAGGTTGTGGGGAAGTTATCGTGAATTCAACTTGGCACATCCAATTTTGATCGACTCGCGGTATTGAAGAGAAGACTTATCAGAGAAATACATAAGATATAGTTTCATACGCATAAGGTCCAAAATTGGGAGATACAATGTAAGAAATATTCAGGAAGAACCAACTTCCCCAAAATCAAGGTTCAAAAGTGATATTTCAATAACATGCCACCCAAAAGGAACTTCACACCAAATAAGCCTCCCGTAAAATCTCATTTTGGACTCTTGATGAAGGTGAAGAAATGAGGGACATAAATGAACTACAAGCTAAGATGGATTCAATGAATCCAAGTTGGATACTAGATGTGACCAATGGAAGCTAAGTTGGATACTAAGATGATTCAATGGAATCCAAGTTGGATACTAAGATGGATTCACGGGCTTAAGTTGATACTAAGATGGATTCTCAATGGAAGCTAATATCATGGAAGTATTGAAAAATTTCTCAGAATAGAAGACAACTGAAAGTGAAATGCATCCCATGAAATTCATGATGTGGGACAAGGAAGGTGAATCACAATGGAGAAATCTAACTTTGGGTTGAAGACCAACCACGCCCTTAAGATTGACATGAGGAAGTTTGGATATAAGGACCCAATCACATGGATATTTGACATACAATTCTTTGATTCCATAATGTGCCACATACAAAAGGCAATGTAATTTGTTTCTTTATATTTAGAACCTAATCAATTTGTTTGCATCGATGGCTTGTTCTCGTAAATCGCTTGTCACTTGGAAAATTTTCAATAAAGAAATGATAGCACACCATGAGGATACAAGGAGAAATACCTTCTTTAGCCAATTGATAAATCTCGGCAAAAGGGTTGCCATCGAGCACATTGAGAACTTCCAAATATTGAATATAAAGGTGTCCCATATCTCTAGATGACAAATTTGATTGATGTATTCATAGGAACTCTTTAAAAGATAAGATAAACATGAGGTTCGCCTTTAAAACCCAAATCATTGGAGAATGCATTTAAGGTGGCAAGAAATGTTGAAAGTAAAAATATGGTCTATGGCTACTAGGAAGGACCTATCCTAACATCTATAGAGAGAACACCTCCTTCTCCTAAAACATTTCAACCTACAAGGCTGACACCAACAATTGGAGGAAAGAAAAGAAAAAGGTTTATGTTTAATTGTGATAGCAAGTACGTAAGTAAGGGACATAAGTTTGGTGAGAAGAAATTATTCTATACAGATTGTGAAGAGGAAGAAGAACAAGAACACAGAACCATCTCAAGATGAAAACGTAGAAGCAATTTCATCTAAAGAGTTAACTCCCACAATATCGCGGTAATGCATTTGCCAGAATTAGCACTCCTCAAACCCTCTAGATCAAGGATACATCAAAATAAAAAGGTAATAGTCCTAATTGATTCCGGCAAAGCACTTAATTTCATTCATCAGAAGAAATACCAAAGATCTCAATTGCTTGTATATCCAACACCAGAGTTACAAGTAATGGTTGCAAATGGAGAAACTATCACTTTCAGAAAATGCACAAGATCAATCTTATAGTAATATGTAATGAATAGTCCAATGATTTCTATACCCATGGGTGGTGCGTGATGTTGTACTAGGAATCCAATGGTCATAAATCATTAGAAACGCTGGATTTTAATTTTCAAGAACTTTTCATGAAATTTTTATTGAAGGAAAAAGAAATGAGCTGAGAGGTATCACAGTGGTCTTAAGGTGATAAGCTCTAATGGAATGAAAAAATTATTGAAAAAGGGGCATCAAGGCATTATTGCAACTATGCTCACTAGATGTTCAAACATCTAAGCCATCTATTCCTCAAGATCTCCAAAGGATCATTGATAAGCATTCCAAAGTATTTGAAGATATTCCCAAAGGCTTCCACCCATTCAAATTCATGATCATGAAATTCACCTACCCTCGAGTGTTCCTAACATTAGGCCATACAGATACCCTTATGCCCGCTAAGAGTGAAATTGATTATTTAATAGCTAGAAATGTTAAATATGGGCATCATTAGACCTAGCCAAAGTTCTTACTCCGGCACTGGTAATGGTATTCAAGAAAGATAGCTTATGCTGAGTGTGTCCAAGACATTATAGAGAGCTCAACAAGATCACTATTAAAGATAAGTTTCCCATTCTCAAGTGATTGATGAATTGTTAGATGAACCACATGAGCAATCTATTTCACAAAATTGATGTTTGTCAAGTGGTATCATCGATCTAATGAAGGAAGAAGATATCCCAAAAACAACATTCAACTCATGAAGGCCATTATGAATTTTTGGTCATGCTCTTGGCCTACAAATGCACCTTCCACATTCCAAGGGTTGATGAATTTACTTTTCAAGCCCCTTCCTTCTAAAATTTGTGTTAGCATTTTTTGATGATATACTAATCTATAGCAAGTCTTGGGAGGATCATCTCTAACATGTTGACAAGGTTCTACAACTACAAGGAGCAACAACTATATGCCAAAACCATCCAAATGTTTCTTTGGAGCAAGGAGGTAGAGTATTTAATACATATCTTCATGAAGGTGTCAAGGTAGACTTTAACAAGATTAAGGCCATGATGGACTCCGGGCCGACCTTAAAACATTAAAAAATCTTAGAGGATTTTGGCGTTTGACAAAGCCACCGAAGTTTGTTCGAACTATGGAAGAATAGCACACCTTAACGACACTAACTAAGAAGGATGCATTTGCATGGACTCTAGAGGCACCTAAATCGCTTGAAAACTTAAAGAGGTGATGTAAAGTTCTTTTGTCTTGACCACTCTAGACTTCACAAAACCTTTTATTGTGGAATGTGATGCCTCTTGAAATGGAATTGGTATTGTCCTAATGCAAGAAGGGCCCTGCTTTTGAAAGCTCTAATTACTCAAGGGAAGAGACTTATTACCAAACCCATTTATGAGAAGGAAATGATGGAAATACTACATGTATTGAAGAAATGGCGCCCTTACCACAGGTAGGCACTTCAAGGTCAAACAGATCATGATAGTCTTAGATCTTTTGTTCCAAGAAGTATTTAAGAACAACAAAAATGGGTAACCAAGATACTAGGTTATGATTTTGAAATCGCCTTATAAAAGGGAAGCAAAATGTTGTATGCATTTACCCTCATGAAAGGATGAAGATGTTGAGGGCCTTCTTTGTGTTGGTCTCGATCATCCAACCCGATTGATAATAGAAGCAAGGGATGACGGAAGAATGACGAAAAAGTGCGGACTCTCATTGAAAGGTTGCAAGAGATTTGGTGCATCAGATACATTTACATGGAAACATGATTCACTATACAAAGATCGCCTATATTTATGTAATAATTCTTAACCCAAACAAAAGGTGCTATTGAACTGTGACACCTCTCCAAAGAGGGAGGAAGCACCTCGGGATTTTGAAAACCTACCATAGAGTCAAGAAGGATCCTGGGATGGCCTTAAAACTGATGTTCAAAGGTTTGTAAAAGAATGTTTGGTTTGCCAACAAAAATAAGGTGGAAACAATTAAGACCCCGTGTCTTACAAACATTATCCATCCCAAGTCACCGGGCCGAGGAGTGTTTCCATGGATTTCATCACGCTTCTACTTCCAAAGTCTGAAGGAAAGAGGTCATCATGGTGATTGCTGATAGAATGACTACACTATTAATTTCTTGTGCACTTCTCATCCTTCAAAGCTGGGGCACAACTTGCTTCACCGCATTCATGGAGACAGCTCAAAGCTACATGTTTCAAAGATTATTGTAAGTGACAAAGATCCCATCTTCACTGACATTTTGACGTAATCATTTTCTTGTTTAAGTACTAATTGTCTATAGCTCATCCTATCATCCTCTCAATCTGATGGACGTGACCATATAGTGAACAAATGTCCGAAGGATACCTTCATTGCTTTCTGCATTTCGATAAACAAGTACAATGGTTCAAATGGTTACCTTGGAAGAATGGTGGTATAACACTTCCTTTCACACCTAACAAAAAATGACACCATTTATGGCACTTTTATGAGCATACTAATTCCTCCTTCCATCACTTCTCTAAAAGAAAAAATCTAAGGTTCAAGTAGTGGAAGATCACATCGAGAATCAACAACAAGTTCTCCAAATCTTAAAGGACAACCTCTATTCATGGCAAAATCGCATGAAACGAAATAAAGCGATCAACATCGTGAGGGAAAGAAGTTTTGAAGTAGGGATTGGTATTTTAAGACTACAACCATACAAACAGATGTCCCTCACAAGCCAAGAAGGATAATGAACATCACCAAAGCAATTATGGCCCTGGTAAGGTGTTGCAAAAGATTGCACTATGGCATACAATTGGAGATACCATCTTCAATGCAGAGTACACCCGCTTTCCATGTTCTCATGCTTGAAAGTTATAACAAGATCCTACCAAACTATATTGCCGAACTTGATGAGGGAAGGAAAATGATATTGGAGCCCCAAGCCATCGAATACCAAGAATTAACAACTGAGGAATAGATCCATTTCAGAGTATTCATTAAATGGAGGAAACTACTAGCCGATGATTCCACTTGGGAAGATGAGTCTTTTATACGTACATCTCAGAGTTACTGCTGTAGACAACACTTGTCTCAAGGAGGCTGTTAAGCCCCATTGGCTCATTACCCTAATTGGGGCATATTAGGATTAGTAATGTTATTTCCATTTATGTCGGCTTTTAGGCCAATATTGTAATGATACTCCTAGTCTCCTATATACCAAGGAAAGACATTTTCATTTTGAATCATCTTGGACTTGAACATTTAAGTGGGGTAAAGGAGGTTGCCCCCAAGAGGCTTATTATCCAAATTATCTCTTTTTCAAGGCTGCTACTCAACGCCTTGAAAAGGAGTTGAGTACTTTTCCTGAGGTTTTTCTATGCTATATTGATGTTTGGTTCTTAACAGTATAAGAGATGTGGGGTGGATGAGCTGCGAGGAGAAATGAACAAAATCAAACCTCCTACATTTGAGGGTGATCACAAGAAGGATGAAGATGGAGAAACATGGTTGTTGGGCATGAGAAAGTATTTTCAATTGCATAATTATTCTTCTCATGTAGAAGTTAGAATTACTATCTATCAACTCAAAGGAAATGCCTCCATGTGGCGGGTTCAACTTATGCAGGTGCATCACATTGTAGAAAAAAGTGTTACTTGGAGGGAATTCAAGAAGTATTTTGAGAAGATGTACTTGACTAAGAGATACTATGACAAGAAAATGAAAGAGTTCTTTGAACTCAAGCTTGGAAGTATGACCATAGATAAGTATGAGAGAAGGTTTCTGGAATTTCTGAAGTATGTCTCTTTCATCAAGGATGAGATAGTCAAAATTCAAAGGTATTTGAGTGGATTGCCACCATTCATCAGTGAGAAAATAAAGTATGATGATCCCAAGACATTAGAAGAGACCATAAGGAGAGATAAATGTCTATATAATTAGCAGAAAGAAAGGACAGCTTTCCAAAAGGCTTGGGAAGACAATAAAAAATTCAATATGGATCAGAGGAAGAATAGATCTAAGCCACCATTCTTTAGAAATAACCCACAAGGACAACAAATGCCTAAAGAAACCAGAACAATTGACACATGGAGTCAAGGGCCAAGGCAACCACCTATGCAATGTTGGGGTTGTAAAGGAGATCATAGGTTTAGAGATTGTCCTCATAGAGGTGAAAAAGGTAGGGCTGTTCACAATGTACAACAAGCTGAAATAGTGGAGGACATGGGCAGATATGTGCCAAGGATTTATGCAGACCTAGACAACAAGAAAGTAGAATATCAGTCCCACATGATTGAAGTGGAAGGTATGATAAACAACCAAACCATTGCTATTTTAATTGATTCAGGAGCTAGTCATAGTTATATAGACCCTAAGATGGTGTAAAGTTTGCAATTTCCAAGAAGCAAGCATGGGAAATACTGGTTGGTGCAACTGGCTACTGGATATAGAAGAAAATTTAATGAGATGGTTAAGCCATGCCTCATAGACATGAATGGACTGAACACCAAGGAAAATTTAAACATCTTGCCTTTAGGTTCCTATGACTGTATAATTGGGATGGATTGGTTGGAACAACATCATACTCTCTTAGACTGTCACAACAAAGCATTTAATTGCCTAGATGAGGAAGGGAAACTAAGGAAAGTATAGGGAATTCCTAGGGCAGTAACCATTAGATAAATTTCATCATTGCAGCTGAAGAAATGTTACAGAAAAGGGTGTCAAATAATTGCAGCTCATTTAGCAGAGACACCTAGAGATAAGGTGCCAAATTTGGAAGATTATGAAGTCCTGGAAGATTTTGAATATGTGTTCAAGGAAGTACCCAGACTACCCCCAAGGAGAGACATCGATTTCTCTATAAATTTAATGCCTGGAGCAGTGCCAGTATCAAAGAATCCTTACAGAATGAGTACACCAGAATTGAAGGAGTTGCAAATGCATCTTGAAGAACTTCTAAAGAAGGGGTATATATGCCCAAGAGTGTCACCTTGGGGTGCCCCAGTCTTGTTTGTGAGAAAGAAAGATGGAACACTAAGGTTGTGCATTGACTTCAGACAGTTGAATAAAGTGAATTTTAAGAACAGGTATCCTTTGCCAAGGATTGATGACCTCTTTTATCAATTGAAGGATGCAAAAATATTTTCAAACATAGATCTCCGATCAGGATACCATCAGGTAAGGATTAAAGAAGAATATATCAGCAAGACTGCCTTCAGGACAAGGTATGGTCATTATGAGTTCATAGTGGTATCGTTTGGGTTGTCAAATGCACCAGTTGTTTTTATGTTCTTAATGAATGGTGTTTTCCGAGAGTATTTGGACAAATTTTTCATTGAGTTTTTAGATGACATTCTTATATATTCCAAGTCAGATGAAGAGCATGAACATCATTTGAGGATGGTGTTGCAAGTATTAAGGGAACATCAGTTGTATTCCAAATTGAGCAAGTGCTCATTTGATCAGAAACAGATTCATTATTTGGGGCATATCATTTCAAAGGATGGGATAGCAGTGGATCCTGAGAATATAGAGGCCATTAGAGAATGGTCAGCACTGAAGAATGTCATAGAGGTAAGATCATTCATGGGTCTTGCAGGCTACTACAAAAGATTTATTGAAGGATTCTCAAAGATTTCACACCCAATCACTTCTTTGCAAAGAAAGGGAGTGAAGTTTTAATGGACACTGGATTGCGAGAAGAGTTTCCAACACTAGAAACAATTATTGACAAGTGCTCCAATATTAAGGATCGCAGACCCAAATGAAGACTTCATCGTATGCACCGATGCATGTAATGAAGGAATTGGTGGAGTCCTCATTCAAAATGGGTTTGTCTTATGCTATGAATCAAGGAAGTTGAAGGATCATGAAAGAAACTATGCCACTCATGATTTGGAGTTGGCAACCATAGTGCATGCCTTGAGGAAATGGAGACACTACCTCATGGGAAATAATTTTGAGCTAAGAACAGACCACAATGGTCTGAAATATTTATTTGATCAGCCAAATCTAAATGCTATGAAAATCAAATGGTTAGAATTTCTAAGCGAATATGACTTTGATATAAAGAATATCAACTGGAAAGAGAATAAAGTGGTTGATGCACTCAGTAGGAGGGTGCATGAATTACATGCTACAACCATTAGCATGTATCAGACTGATATTAAAAGAAAAATTTTGGAGGTTGCAAATGCAAATCTGCAATACAGAGAATTGGTAGCAATGCTACAGTAGGGTAAGATGCCACAAAAGGTAGACAATTATAAGTTGGGAATAGATCGAATACTGTTGTGCAAGAATAGAATTTTTTGTTCCAAATGTCCAGTACTTGAAACGTATGATTTTGCATGAAATGCATAATGTTCCTTATGCAGGGAACCCTGGATATCAGAAAACCATGGCAGCAATCAAGAGACATTACTTTTATCCAGGTATGAAGAGAGAGATCGTTGAATACATCGCTAGATGTATGGAATGCCAGAAAGTTAAAGCTGAGAATAGGCACCCAGCATGGTTGCTGCAACCTTTACCCATTCCTAAATGGAAGTGGGAAGTAGTGACAATGGATTTTATTATGGGATTGCCTAGAACAAACAAGCTTCATGATTCGATCATGGTGGTGGAAAACACGCTTACAAAAGCTGCCCATTTTATTCCACTGAAAACTACTCACAAGGCAACAGATGTTGTTGATACTTTTATGAAGGAAGTGGCATGATTCCACGAAATTCCTAAAACAATTATGTCTGACAGAGACTCAAAATTCACCTCGACTTTATGGAAAGGACTGTTCAAAGGATTCAAAATGAATCTAAACTTTAGTACAACTTATCATCCTGAGTCTAATGGACAGACAGAGAGGGTAAACATAGTGATAGAAGATATATTGAGAATGTATGTGATGGAAAAACCATCGAAATGGGAAGACTACCTACACTTGGTAGAATTCTCTTACAACAATGGGTATCAGGCATCATTGAATATGAGCCCATTTGAAGCACTTTACAGCAGAAAGTGAAATACTCTAATGAGTTGGGATAATCCAGCTGATAGGACAATAGTTGGGCTAGAGTTTCTCAAGGAGATGGAGGACCAAATGATAAAAATTAAGTAGAATTTAAAAGATGCCCAATACAGATAGAAAATTTATGCTGATAAGAACATAACCCACATAGAATTCAAAGCGGGTGATCATGTTTTCCTGAAATTAAAAGCTAACAGGAGTTCCCTAAAGCTAGGAAGTTGCGCCAAGTTGGCAGCCAGATTTTGTGGGCCATTTGAAATCCTAGAAAGGATTGGTCCAATTTCTTATATGATTGCATTGCATACATCTATGTCTATTCATAATGTCTTCCATGTATCATTGCTAAAGAAATTTATACCTAATGCTAATCATGTTATTGAATGGAATGTGATTCAGGTGGAACAAGAAGGCACTTTTCAAGTGCATCTGATGCACGTTTTGGACTGGAAAGTCAAGCAGCTTCAAAACTGAGCCATAGGGCTTGTAAAGGTTCAATGGACCTGGTACGGTCCTGAGGACGCTACTTGGGAACATGAGGATGCAATTCGGACAGAATACCCACATCTTTTTGAATTTTTTTGAAAACTTTGTTGTATATGGGTGTATGATGCACTGAGGACAGTGCATAAATAAGGGAAGGGGATTGTAATATCCCTCGGCCGAACCCAATTGTAAATGTAATATAAGTGTACTTAAGCTAGTGAGTTGTTTTGACATCATTTTCTAATACACTCCATGTGGCATAGTGTGCACATGAACTGCGCAGTAAAACGATGTAGTATGTACATTCACATATATCGCATGTAGTAACTAAAGTGCATGCAGTATGGAGGACAACGAGCCTCATGTATATGATATGCGTTATAGGCTGGTGAGCCATTTATTATAAGTTGGGATGCTTATGTTTTGGTATTAGGCCAGAACACCTAGATGTTAAAGGCCAATGTGCCTATTTTGTACATGACTCATGACTAATATAAAATACATCATTGCATGCAGACCGACCACAATAAAAGATATGGGGGAATGAACTTCACCAGTTAGGGAAAGGGAGGGCCAAAAGTCAAGGGAATATTATATTAATATTTCCTAAAGCATAAAGTATGGATAATTATTTTATCCTAAGTTCTAAAGTTGGGGACAAGTGGACCAAAGTAACTTNCCAAAGTAACTTCCGATATGACAAGTGTCAAGTTGGGGACATGCATTCATATCGTGGGGGACTTCGCTCATTTGGTCACTTTTCACGGGAAATTCTTACCAGCAGCTTGACCATCATTCTCACCATCACTTTCACAAGGAGTTTCACAGTGATTCCTTCCTTCACTCAATTATTCAGTAAATGATTCCATGACCATTTTCACTCATGCAGTTCGTTATCCTTGAGAAATCCATTTCACCATAACTGAGCCTGTACCCATAACCTTTTCTGGTTGGTGTACCTGGTTAGCTTGGAGCGGGATTGAAGAACTGGGTTGTTAGGCCTGTGAGAAATTCTCCGAGCATGAGAATTGATAGGGATTGATTCCTGAAGGTGCTAAAACTACAGTTACAATGCTCTGAGACTTTTGGTCCATCCTGTTCCTAAAGTCCTAGAAGGGAAGTGGGGCAGCCAAGGGACTATTGAGCAGAGAAGGGGCACACTTCCTTGGGTGGGATAGGCATGTGGGGAATGAGAGGTTGTAGGATGTTAGTTGAGTGAGCACCTGAGACAGATTCTTTCCTGTTGTCCATGAGCGTTAGCTTGGTTAGGATCCCTTTACCCGAGTGGAGTTCAGTCCCAGCTCGGGGGTGACTCACTATTGAGAGTGATGAACAATGTAGTCTAAGGATGGGAGGTTTGTGGACAGTCTGTACACAGTTGGTGACAATATTTCCAAGATAAGTACCAATTGTATGATGAAATGATATGTTGCATTGTTATTTATGTGCTTATGTTATGGTTTATCATATATGTGATTACAATTGCTTATATGTTTATGGGTATTTTCTTGTATATGTTGCATATCTGTGGTTACTGTTATTTCAGTATAAAGTCATATATTACAGAATGTAATGGTTTGTTTATGTTTATATGTAAAGCTTCCACAAGAGTGTTGTATGGACATGTTTAAGTTGCATGCAGTTTTAAGATAAAATTTATGTGGCTTAGCTCAGTTGATTACTGGGTATGTTACCATATGTTCTGCAGTAAGGGAACGAAAGCATTCCCTAGAGTAGCATAGCTTGGCTTGTTTATGGTTGGGGATGTTACCAACTGTTGTCAGAGCATGAGATATTTCTTTGGATTGGCGTCCCTCGACCTGTGGGTGGCCGAGGGAACGTTACAAAATCACTTGCACTTAGATCTGCAAGTCTCACATAGTGTGCACAAAGCAATGACAATTACCACTTACACTTAGCATTACATACTTGTCCCTCCTTGATCACATAGATTGAACTCTAGCACTTAGCACATTCTAACCTCTTCCTACATTAACTCTTGTTACATTACAGAATGGGCCTAAACATGGGTAAACCCATGGGACGACATCCCCATTCCCATTACATAAGATCAAAAACCAAAAATCCCTAAAAAGGGGTCGAGATCCCGTGATCTCTTCTTCAACTTGTGCTCCATATTCGACAACCTGTCGAAGTCCCAAAATAGGTCAAACTTGACCAAGAATCTCCAAAACTTGGTCAAGGGGCAATAGGCCCCCAACACTCACATGTGACTCATCCCGAGTCACTCTGGTCTAGGTAACTTTTCTTTAAAAGCCTCAATCTTGGCTCGAGCTGCTTTGACCTATTGCCATGCCAGGGCCTCTTGCTCGGTGAACTCTTAGATGACTACTTCATTGACAGGTTCCTCTAAATGTAGTTCGACTGTAGTGACTACTTGTTCCAACTCTGTGCCTCAACCTTCAATCTCCTCAAATATTTGGAAAGCTTCGTCCTAGACTGGTTGGATCCTTTCAGTCACTTCCATGACTTTTCTCTGAATGGTGTAGATCTGTTGTTGAGTAGTGTGTTGTTCTTGGGATTGATTCATCCTTTCAACTGTTGACAGGAGCTTCAACTGTGCCTATATTGTTGCTACTTGATGCTTTTCCCCCTGGAGCTGTGACTCAAGTACCTTTAGCTCAATATCTTCAGTGAGTCACTCATAAATCTGTACGCTGCGAGCACTTTGTTGTTTGCATTCTAGAGAAAATGATCTGATCCTCTTGACTGTGCTTCGGGCAGTGGCATCTCTTTGATCTCATACGTATTGCAAGGTACTTGGCACTATTCGTAGCTTGAGGTCTATGATTCTCTATTGAAGCTGTTCGATAGCTTCCACGAGCTGCTCTACTTGATGTTCCACTGTGTCTTCCTCCTTTTTCTCTAAGCCCGTCACATAGCAAAGTGCTATGTTGACTGCTTCTTTTACTCCCACTTGCTCTGCGAGCAACTATTCTTTCTCTTGCTGGATCTGGGTTTTCTCTTCTTCAAAATTAGCTTGGAGGTTAGCCTTCTCTTGATGTGAAACTTGACGTTTCTCTATGAATACTTTTTGTACTTGATTTAGGGCCTCTATGGCCTGCTCAGTTTCTTCCTGTGCACGACGAAGGTGAGTTTCGGTTGCATCAGCTAGTCGATGGATTTGGGCAGGCTCATCTCCCAACTCAGGTGCTTCTGATGGTGGGGGTGAGGTGGATACTACGCACCTGGATTGAAGGGCCCGTTGTACCCCTCTGAGTTCAACCTCGATTATATCATACATCTCCTCCTGCTTGACTTCATTTTTCTGCAAGATGTCCTGCGAAGCATCTGCTACAGCTGCAATGATGAAGTCGAAGTCATCCACAGTGAGCACAGTCTGCAACTTAGTAAAGGTGGCTCTATATTTCTTTCGGGAAGTGGGTTTTGTGGGGGAAACCTTCCTTTTATTCAAGGGATCAGCCTCATCAGTAGGGTCCCTAGGCGATGTTACTTTTCCTTTCTTTTGTTGGTATTCTTTTCCATTTGTCTCTTCTACTTCGTCATCACCCCCTTGTCCAGGTGATACTAAAGCAGTTCCTTCCAATGCACTGCTCAAGTTTTGGACCTCTTCAGTCTTCTTCCTTCTACTAGTTCCAGGACGATCCTTTGCTTCAAGAGTGGTCTCAGGGCTGTCGATTAGTTCAGGGTCTGACATTTCTGTGGGGTCTGCGGGGATGAGGAGTTCTACAGACCAGTCCTTGGTGATCTCTTCAAGGTCCTTTTCTGTGAGTTTGTAGTACGATTGAAGCTCTTCTTTGTTCTCATCTGCACATGTGGTGATATAAATGAAGTTCATATCTAAGAAGAACTTCATGAGGGGTCGAAACCAATGCAGGGTGTCCGGCATCATGTGAGGCATAGCTTCTATATCCCTCTTATGTTGGAGATAATAGGTATGAAATACCACGTTTGATTTCCACTTCTTTCCCATATCGCTCGAGTACCAAAGCATGGTGAAATTTGCATCGAGTGACTTGAATGGCTCAATGTTTGGGAAGGTCGCACCTTCCGACATTTCCCAAGTGGTAAATGTGATGAGGATTAGGATCCAGCTAAAGTGGAACTCATAGGCATGATCCTGATCTTAGCGGTAGTCTAATTCCAGTTGGTTGACCAAGTATTTCACCCAGTTCATCTGAAGTCCTTCTACACATTTCCCGACTAGGTCAACAACGAATCTTGTGACTTGAGTAGGTCGTTTCTTCCTTACTAGCTTCCCTGCGATCAACTGGTAGGTCAGGCGCACTCCACCATTTTGGATGGAAGCTACCTTGTAAGCTCGTGTTCCCTTTTATACATCGTCGTCAGTGTCCTTAATTCTCTATTCTAGGGCGCGGTCAGAAGCTTTCCCTGGGTAGAAGTCTTGCAGGTCAGGTCCTTTCATGCTTAATCTGGTGATCCTATGGATCAATGTTGAATTGACTGTGATGTGTTTATCTAGACATATATAGCCACCATGGTAACATGATAGCAGGAGCTTAACACATGCGTTAATCTCCTGGTGCCTTCCAAAGTGTGGGCTCTTCATCACATTCAAAAGGGTGGACTACGCGAGGTTCATAGTCCATGGCTGGGGGATTATTTTCAAGTTCTTCCCCTTCATCTTGGTCAGATACTTGTAAGGAGAAAGCATGCTTTAATTCTTGTGGTCACCTAGGTTGAAGTCGTTGAACTTCAACGTCATGATATTATCTTGTTGTGTTCGGACTGCACGTATGCCCTTTAGAAGTTACGTAGTAACCATGGTGTAATCAAATTCCCTTGGGACACTGTCATGACTCAATGCACTGACCAGAGGCAGGATGTAGTCGGGTAAGATGGTCGGGATTAACTTCGCGTTTTCTAGATCATCTTTGTGTTTGGTTATCTTCTCTTCTATTGGTCGGGATGGTCTGGATCCATGAGTAGTCAAAGGATAGGCTTGCACTCCTCACGTCAATGAAGCTTGAATTCCTATGGACATCACTCTCTTGGCCATCATATCAATTAAAAATTCATCGTCTGACTTCTCCACAACGTTGAGCTCATCCGACATGCACACTCTCGATTGGAAAACTCGAGTGGATGGATGAGTGCTCAAAGCAATAGAATCCGTGTCGATCTTACTAAGCACAATGCGGTAGCAATGGGTTCTCTTATTAGCTCTGATACAATTCACAAAAGTTTTCTCGGTGCAACAGTCGACGGACTAAGTAGACACAATGTAACGAATCTCTCCAACGGATAAGAAGCTTTCCATCAATGCAATTATGTCTATTGCAGCATGGTCCCAATAGTCCAATGGTGATCTTTCTGATCATACCTATTGTTCTAACCATTCTAGAACATCAGTCCAATGGTTATAATGCTTCCAATGGTCATATCGCTTCGCCATGGCTAAGTGCCAAGGGGCGCTGATATGATATCCTGGCGAATTTTCGATATTGCAACTCTTCCTTCTACGAAGTTCCCTCTAGGCCCTTCTGTAAATTTTCAACCTTTTCTCTCTTCTTAGTAAGTTTTCTAGCCTTCTTCTTGGTGATCTTTGTCTTAGTATTCCTTTTTCCATTTTTATTCTTGTCTTGTTTTGGCATAGCAGCTTCGCCATGTTGGGATTCTTTCATAGGATTAGAGAGTAATATTGCTTCTCTATCTGGGGTAAGTGCTCTACTCGTCTGTGAATCTTCTTTTGTTCTTTCAACTTCATGATCCAATTTTATGGTTCTCAGTAGCTTCGATCTATTCTCATATTCTACAATCAAGTGGGTTATCCTCCTAGTCATGAAATCTTTTAATTCCTTCTTTTTCTGTTCTAGGGCCTCCTCTTCTTTTCTTCTGGTTTGATCTTTTTCGATCCAGGTTTTTCCTAATAACATATTAAATGGAGTTCTTTTCTCAATGAATCTAACAACCTCAAAATATTCCTTTGTCGAAGCTCCATGAGTAATCATAGATACACGGGTGAGTCTTCCACATAGGGTTATCATTTTTCCCCTGAATAATCCTATTCCTACCAATGAAGGAGTTGTATTAGGCTTTCCTAAATCTTCCCAATTTCTTTGTGTCATGATATTTACCTATGTTTCCTCATCCATAACATAGTCTATGTCGATTCTTTTTCTTTGAATATCTCTCATAAGTTGATATCTCTATGATCATTTAGGGTTTCTTTCATTTGCAGTAGTACAATCTTTGATTCTGTTTGGGGTTCTTCCATGGTCTCAATTTCATGACCTTCCTCAAGGTTTTCTTGTCTCATATTCATTCTGTCAAGCCTAGCAATCATTCTAGGGCAATCTAAAACTTCATGGTCCATAGCTTTACAACAAAGACAAGTAGGTCTTCTTTCAGGGAATTCCTTAGCAAGATGTCCTAGTCTTTTGCAACTATAACAATGGGTTAATCCTCTTCTTTTTTTTTAATGATCCCCATCCTTTCCTGTACTGTGCACTAGGATCATAGTAGCTAACTTGCACAAAATTATTTCTAGGATCCTGCATCCATTTGTTAATCCAAACATTCTTTTTATGCATAGGAATAACATATATTTCATTATTTCTATCAGATCTACTCATATCAAACCTTCTTTCATCTAACTGTACACTAGTTTTCAGACTAGGATAACATTTATCAAACATACCTAGATCCATACTCTTGAAACAAAAATTTCCACTAATCTTACTTTCAGCAGAGCACAAAGCTTTTAGATCTAAAACATTTCACTATTCTTACCTTTATTAGAGCACAAAGCTTTGAGATCTTACCTCTTTTCTTTGGAACTGACTTCTCTTCTTAGAACAGATATTTACAGGTCAAGTAGAACATTGTGCACTAAGGCAACAGATATACGCACAAAGCTTTCTTTCTTTCCTTCAGTTCCCAGGAATCACAATTTCAGGTGCTGACAACAGAACCATTTGTTGGCACAGGGGTAGAACCAGGTTTCAACTCTACAACAACACACCAAAAAAACCCTAACTACCGACCCTTTCATCAACACCTATGAAGCAGATGAATTTTCACCCAAGGTAGAGGCAGGGGTGGTTGCAAGACTCCACTATCTGCAACCTTAGCTCGGACACAGATTTGTGATTGAAACACCTTAACAAGGCACTTAGTAGTTATATTTTGTTAATAATCAGCCTTAGTTTACAACATAGTGAGACCCTAACAACAGATCAACGTTGTATTTATATAGATCCAATAGATTCAAGTATTAAACATACCAACATAGATCATATCTAACATTTATTCACATTAATCAGCACTAAGCTACCATATTATATCCTTCTAAGAATACATCAAAGCACTAAGCATTCAATCATATAGACAATAGAACAACCATAAAGAACATAGCAACCACAAGGCAGGATATACGTGGTTCACCCCCACCCTAGGGATACATCCACCAACTCTTCTTCTCTATTTCTTTTTGTCTATCTTCTACATGCACAGAGCCATGATATCTTACTCCACAGAGGATAGGAGATCTGTGCACCTCGTTAGATCCTCCCTCCTTGAAGTACAACACAAAGCCTTCAACAGTCTCTTACAATCACTTGCACTTAGCTATGCAAGTCTCACACGGTGTGCACAAAGAAATGACAATTACCACTTTCACTTAACATTACATACTTGTCCCTCCTTGATCACATAGATCGAACTCTAGCACTCAACACATTCTGACCTCTTCTTACATCACCTAGCTATCTATTTATACATTACAAAATGGGCCTAAACATGGGTAAACCCATGGGTCGACATCCCCATTCCCGTTACATAAGATCAAAACCCAAAAATCCCTAAAAAGGGTTCAAGATCCCGTGATCTCTGCTTCGACTTGCACTCCATCTTCGACAGCCTGTCGAAGTCCCAAAATAGGTAAAACCTAACCAAGGATCTCCAAAACTTGTTCAAGGGCCAAAATTTATAAATGGAATGCACTGAAGAAAAGAGGGGCCATCCAGGGCTATTCTCAAGTCCTCCATCTCTTGGTACTCTATGTCTAGGACCTATGGGCCTCAAGACATGATCTCCTTAGTTATCCCTAGGGTAGGGGATAACAAGTGGCATAGATTCTTTAATGCTCCTTCAAATTCCTTGACTCGTAGCATACCACATGTCCATTCTGACTTAAGACCCCACCGAGTCCTTCCTTACATGCATTCATGCACACAATGAAGTATGCATCTAGATCAACAATTCTAAAAATTGGTGCACTTGTTAACAAGTTCTTCAAGTGCTTAAAACTCCTTGTAAAATATAGAGTCCATTCAAATCGTGCACCTTTCTTCTATAGGGATGTGATTGGATGCGTAATGTTTGAGAGTCCTTCAATGAATATTTTGTAGTTACCCACAAGTCCCATAAAGGATCTCACTTCTACGACATTTCTTGGTGTTGGTTATTCCTCGATGGATTTTATCTTCATTGGGTCCACAACTATTCCTTCTTCTGAAATAATATGATCCAAATAATGAATCTATTGTTGCTAAAATGAAAAATTTCTCAACTTTGGATAAATTTTATGCTCCCTCAAAACTTGCAACACCATCCTCAAGTTTTTCTCATGCTCTTATTTAGACTTTGAGTAAATAATACTTTCATCCAAAAATATGACGACAAAATTATCCAAGTAATCTCTGAAAAATCCATTCATCAAACAGATGAAGACAATTGGTGCATTCAAAAACCCAAAAGGCACCACTGTAAACTCGTAATCACAGTACCTTGTTCTAAAGGCAGTCTTATTGACGTCTTCTTCTTTAATTCTCATATGGTGATATCCATATCTGATATCTATCTTGAAAAATATCCGCACGCCTCTTAGCTGATCAAACAAGTCATCTATCCTTGGTAAAGGATACTTTTTTTTTACTATTACCTTGTTCAAATTCCTAAAGTTGATACAAATACTTAGCGTACCATCCTTCCTCTTCATGAAAAAAATAGGTGCACCCCAAGGCAAAACACTTGGGAGTATATTCCCCTTCTTTAGAAGCTCTTCAAGTTGCATCTGCAACTCTTTTCGTTCTCGTGTACTCATCCTATAGAGAGTCTTGGATACAAGTGTTTCTCTCAGCATCAGATTTATAGAGAAGTCTATATCTCTCTTCGGAGGTAATCCTAGTATATCTTTAAAGACATCCTCAAACTCTTTAATCATTTCTTAGTCTTCAACACTTGGAACTTAATACTTGGGTTCCTCTTCCATGTGCGTTTTGAATACTTGATATCCTTTCCTGTAGATTTTGTTCAATTGCAAAGCTGAAATTTCTTTGATAGTCACAACTCTTGGAATTTCTTGAACTGATCTCAAATTTCCTTCCTCATCCAAACAATTAAATACTTTATTGTAACAATCCAGGACAACAAGGTTCTTTTCCAACAAATCCATACCAATGAGGCAATTGTATGATCCCAAAGGTATAATATTCAAATCATCCTTTGTGCACAATCCATTCAAATATTTAAAGATGAATGATACCCATTATTGTAAGTAAACTCCACCAAATTAAGGTGGTCTTCCCATTTGGATATTTTTTCCATCACATACAACCTCATCATGTCTTCAATCAACTAATTTACCCTTTCAGTTTGACCATACGACTCGGGGTGATATGTTGTGATAAAGTTCATACTTATTTTGAATCCTTTAAATATCCCTTTCCAAAAGTTTGAAGTGAAATTGGAATCTCTATTAGACACAATTGTCTCGGGTACACAATGCAACTTATTGTACCTACCCAAAACAAGACAACAAGCGAAAATATGGAAGTTTCAAGTACAAAATGATATTGGTGCTTCAATAAGAAAGTAAACCACTGAAATGTATGCTAGCTGATGTAAAATTGCAGAAAAATGAAAGTTTACAACAAGAATAAGTATTTGGTAACAACTGCAAGAAATATGCCTCTAAATTGATTGAAACGACAATGAAAAGATAGCTTTTATTAGGCAGAATGATAATAATTTTTCACAAGCTAATTTAGAAGTGATTAGCTAGAATTAAATGTAGTTTATGTAGAACATTTGTTGCATTAAGATGGTCGTAACGGTGATCTATAACAACAACAAGTAAATTAGTTATCTAGGCTAGGTTAGAGTTAGTTTTAGTTAGTGAAAGCTAGAAATTTCAAGGTATGAGTGTTGGTTTGATCTCTCAACAAAATAAGTGTAAGGACTAGTGCCTTTAAGGGGTTATGGAGTCAAAAGTTCAGTGGTATTCATTTGGATTAAGAAACAAAATGATTAGGTTATCCAAGTAAATATGAACCTTAGAAGAGTAGTAACTTAAGTCTTCTCGGATTCAATCTTTGAGGGGGTGAGCTACTAGAGAATAAACACTTCTAGGCCCTAGTGGTTTTCCTCCTTCTTATATAATTAAAGAAATATTTAGGTGCAACCAAAAATTGATCAAGTCCTCTAAAGAGCTAGCACTTTAGGGATTTAGAGGCTTGTCAATATAAACCAATTAGGAAAAATATAGCAAATACAAAGTGAATAAGTAGTAACTTAAGTTCTTCACTTATAGGGTTTAGAAAGAATGAAATTTCATAATATTTTTCATGAGCAAGAAAATATACCACAACCATTCAAAAGAAATGAAAAAAGAAGATTTACTTACTTCACAAGAATAATCATGCATGAAAACACTAGATTACCAAATGACTTCACCAAAATTGATCCAAGTTGCAAGTAGACGACTCCAAAAGAGAGGTGTTCCTCACAATTTCATCCAATAAACCCTAAATAGGGCGTGAATTTCAGTCCACTTCCTCTTGTATGAGGAGTTGTTGTGTTAAAATGAGAGTACTTTATCTCTATTTATACAAAACTTTGACCCTTAATTAATTTTAGGTCAAAATAAAGGTCGACCTGGACAATTTACAAATAAATTCGAATTTGACATAAATAAAATTAATTAGCATATAAAGACACCTCCAAGGGTGACATCATGCCCTTCTAGGGTGACATTGAGGCCCTAAGGTGGAACGTTGGGCTTGGAAGGTAGGGCGCTTGGCCTCCAAAGGCCCCATATGAATCCCACACGTGCCACTAGGCTCATAAATAACTACAAAATGGAAACTTTAGCTCTAGATGATGTCTAAGGTCATGATGGTGACGTCATGGGCCTTTTAGGGCCAATGTCAATGTGGAACAACAAAATTCCCCTAGTTCTAGGTATGCGAGGGTGCCTTTAATGGAAATGTCCTTCTATTTTTCTGGTGCAAATCTTCAGTTTCTTCTTACCCTTGGTTGGGGTTACAACATCCATCTGTGGGCTTTAAGCCCCCATGAAGGTATGAGCTAATCATTCCCTCATGTGTACCTTTCCACCGGGAAAAGTCCTGCAACAACAATAAGTACAACCTCTAGGGGTTCATAAGTCACAGGGATCATAGCAAGTAAATCACATCCAATAATTAAATTACCCAAACATGTGCATCAAAACCCCATTTAACCCAGACAAATGAAAAGAGACGTTATGCAATTTGACAAGTTAGGTTTTGAGAAGGTCTCAGGGCATCCTATTGGACTAACCTTTTTTAAGTTTGGGGTTTTTCCCAAGTGTGATCTAGTCCATATCATGTAAGTGTATGAGGTGGTATGGGGTAAGTCTTTGGGAATGGGGTGCAGTTATAAAAGGGAAATTTAAATATTACCCGTGGGTGCATTTATAGAGGGCGAGATGCACCTTTTCATAAATGCAATTGTCTCCTAGCCCATTCATTTCCTTTTATTCTTAGCTTTAGTTCTTTTGATCTTTTGTTTTTGTGATTCGAGGGAAAAGTTGAGGGACACTATCATGGATTGATGACAAGAGGTGACAATGTTATCCACAAACATTTCACGGAGATGAGAAGGCTGCCTTGTGATGAGACCCCATTTCTCTTAGCTATGCCACCAAGAGCCACTACCCTAGTTTGGTGACCAGATAGGTGGTAGTGTCATACCGCTACATGCCTATGGTCATAATAGGTCAGCTCGTGATGAGACAACCTATCCACCAACCAGTTCCTTGAGTTTTTATGTATCTTATGGGTCTCCTTTTCTTACTGAGAAGCTTTTTACTTATTTCTCGGGAATCCCTAGGTGAAGCATCTCAAAGGTTTCAACATTGGATTTTAACTCTTTCCATATACTTTTACCCTCTAGGCCTTTATCCCCTTCTTCCCACAAGGCAAGGTACAACCCTTCCTAGCATGACCAATCCCAATGGCCAAACAAAGGTAGGGGGAGATGAGAGGAATAAATATGGAAAGTGGTAAGTATGGATGGAACAAATGATGACCTTTCATAGACCCACCCAGTGGAAACCCATCCTAAAGAGAGATCAACTTACTAGGGTACTGTGTCACCCTTCCAGGTATGAAAAAGTCAAAGAGCATAATTTCCAAGCAAACGTCATGAAATGAAGAAGAATTCAATGCAACATATTCAATTCATTCAAAAGTTAGAGTGACACACACCATGATACCCGGACTCATTACCTCATGGAGCAAGACTTACTGCTACTTCAATACCAGGCTAGTGGGATGGATAATTTTGTTGCCGATAAATGGACTGCACTAAAGAAATGAGGTGCCCTCCAGGGATATTTTCAAGTCGTTCAGCTCTCGGTACTCCATGTCTAGGACCTGTGGGCATAGAGACATGATCTCCTTAGTTATGCCTAGGGTAGGGGATAACAAGTGGCATATATTCTTTCATGCTCCTTCAAATTCCTTGACTCGTAGCATACCACATGTCCACTCTAACTCAAGACCCCACCGAGTCCTTCCTTACATGCATTTTTTCACACAATGAAGTCTTCATCTCGATCAACAATTCTCAAAATTAGTGCACTTGTTAACAAGTTCTTCAAGTGATTAAAACTCCTTGTGCAATCTATAGTCCATTCAAATCATGCACCTTTCTTATATAGGGATTTGATTGAATGTGTAATGTTTGAGAATCCTTTAATAAATACTTTGTAGTAACCCACAAGTCCCATAAGGGATCTCACTTCTATGACATTTCTTGGTGTTGGTCATTCCTCAATGGCTTTTATCTTCATTGGGTCCACAACTATTCCTTATTTTGAAATAATATGAACCAAATAATGAATCTGTTGCTGGTAAAATAAACACTTGCTCAAATTTTCATAAAGTTGATGCTCCCTCAAAACTTGCAACACCATCCTCAAGTGTTTCTTGTGTGCTTCTTCTGACTTCGATTAAATAATAATGTCATCCAAAAATTTGACAAAAAACATATCCAAGTAATCTTTGAAAACTCCATTCATCAAACACATGAAGACAATCGGTGCACTAGACAACCCAAAAGGCATCACTGTAAACTCATAGTCACAATACCTTGTTCTAAAGGCAGTCTTATTGATGTCTTCTTCTTTAATTCTCACCTGGTTATATCCATATCTTAGATCTATATTGGAAAATATCCACGCGTCTCTCAGTTGATCAAACAAGTCATCTATCCTTGGTAAAGGATACTTGTTTTTTACTGTTACCTTATTCAAATTCCTAAATTCGATACAAAGTCTTAGCGTACCATCCTTCTTCTTCATGAAAAAAATAGGCACACCCCAAGCAGAAACACTTGGGATTATATTCCCCTTCTTTAGAAGATCTTCAATTTGCATCTGCAACTCCTTCAGCTCTCGTGTACTTGTCTTATAAAGAGTCTTGGATACAAGTGTTTCTCCCGGCATCAGATTTATAGAGAAGTCTATATCTCTCTTTGGAGGCAATCCTGATATATCTTTAAAGATATCCTCAAACTCTTTCAACATTTCTTAGTCTTCAATACTTGGCACTTTATCCTTAGGTTCCTCTTCCATGTGCGTTGTGAATACTTTACATCCTTTCCTGACGATTTTCTTCAACTGCAAAGATGAAATTTCTCCGATAGTCATAGCTCTTGGAATTTCTTGAACTGATCTCAAACTTCCTTCCTCATACAAACAAGTAAATACTTTATTGTAACAATTCAGGACAACATGGTGCTTGTCCAACCAATCCATACCAATGAGGCAATTGTATGATCCCAAATGTATAATATTCAAATCAACCTTTGTGCGCAGTCCATTCATCTCCAGTGGACATGCCTTAACCATTCTATGCTCCTGGAGAGTTGTCTATCCTTGCACAGTATTTTTGAAAAATAATGGCTTATCTCCCTTCTTCCTCTATTCCACTGTACTTTTTATATAGACTTCCCAAGACTTTTGGAAAGTCGATCTTCCCCTTTTTTGGTTGTAAATACACTTAACACACCTTAAAGTTTCTTCCAACATATTAGGATCATCATACTGTATCTTTTCACTGATAAATGAGGGAAACCCACTCAAGTACCTTTGAATATTCACCTTTTCATCCTTTATGAAAGACACATATTTCAGGAGCTCGAAAAATCTTCTTTCATACTCGTCTATTGTCATGCTTCCCAGCTTGAGTTCGAAGAACTCCTTCATTTTCCTGTCATAGTACTGCTTGGTTAAGTATTTCTTTTGGAAATAACTCTTGAACTTCCTCCAAGACACTTTATTCTCATCGATGTGCTATAATTGTACATACTAATCCCACCACACTAATGCCTTTCCTTTTAACTAATAAATAACAATTATCCCTTTTTCCTGAGGATAATAGTTATGTAGCTGGAAGTACTCCCTTATACCCAACAAATAGGTCTCCACATATTCATCCTTTTTGTGATCAACATCAAAGGTAGGAGGATTGATCTTATTCATTTCCCCCTATATCTCATCCACCCCAGTCCTTATCTTATTCTTTTTGACAGGAGATGGACTTGAGTTACTACGGAATTTATTGAAAGAATTATTACCAACAGTTCTTTCTTCTCTTCTTTTCTCATCATGAGACCTGTGACTTCTTGATATACTTGGTTATGTTTCCTTATCCATCTTTTTTTATATTATGTCTAGGATCTGTATGAATTTGACATTGAAGTCATCTTGTTGCTCCTTGGCTCTCATAATCCTTTCATTATCAACATTATAGCTATGGACATCTTTCTACAGTAATTTTGTAGTTTTTACCAAGTTCATACACTCCTCCTTGGATTCTGTACCATCATCACACAAACCGACATACAAATCCCCAAATTCATCATCAGCACTATAAGTCCTCCACGGATCTTCCATGCTTTTAACGTTTTGCACTGACTCTATCTTACTCTAATCGCTGAAAATTCTGTAAAATGTGTAGGCAATTAATATTTGTTAGATGGTTTCATGCAACAACTACATGAAAACTTTGCACCATCTTGTCATAATCATTCCCTTGTATTTCTTGGATGATTTTAACATCCCAAATTCTAGTGCGCACACATGTGAATCACTATATTTGTGTGCATCACAACTCTATATCGCACATCACTGTCGTTGTGTGCATCACAACTCTATACCACATACCAATGGTTTTCTTCACAGACTAAACTCTGCACTACATGGCACCAATTCTTAGTGCACACATCTATTCATGCTAGTCTTTGGCTCATACAAGTCCAGTGTTAAACCAATTGCTATTATACCATAATGTAACGTTCCCAATCGCCCCATGCTGGGCCACGTCACACAACCTCAACTTGTGTAGCTCTAAGTCAACCAAACTATAACACCCCCATCATAGTACTAAGTAATGTTACTCTGAAGTTTCACTGCATAGATTATACTCATACACAAGTCCATGCAGTATCACTTGAAGTAACACGCTCATCCCACGCTTGAGTCACACCACTCAACTTATAACAGTGGAAGAAACAATCTCTTTTTAACACAAATTTAAGTAGTGGAAGTAGCTCAATATGTATGTGCACCAACATACTGATCACACAACATAATCGTGCACACGTCCATCTAGGTGTCAAGCACCACTTCTGATTTCATTATTGTGTAGAGTCTAATTCTTTGTCTGCATACACGAATTACAACCTCTTGATGCACATAAACTACCGCCTATGCATTCGACCATTCAATTCTTGCCTTGGAGACTCATGAACAAAAACAAAAGATTAAATTAACAGGAAAAAGTATCATAAACTGGCATACTCATGCACAAGTACTACGATAGAGGCTATAAGTATCATACTTATAGGTGCAAGCATTATTAAATAGAATAAAAACAATTACTTGTATGCGACTACATACAAGAATTAACGCATATCCAACATAGACAAATATGAAAACTGTAAACAAGACAAACACATAAAGAACATTGATCTTTCAAAAAAGGAACCAACTGCATGAGTGACTCAGACATTCCTCCTAGACATAGAATTTTTTGCTCATAATATTTCAGCAATAGGTCACCCCTGAGTTGGGGCTCAAACTCCACCAGGGAAAAATACTTCCAGTGATACACTAAGGTCCAACTCACAACAAAATTGCTCGGTCCTAGATGCCCGCTGCTGCAACTAGCCCACAATCCCTCATTCCCCATGCACCTGTCACACCCAAAGAAGTGTGCCCCTTCTCTGCTCAATAATCCTTTGACTACCCCACTTCCCTTCCTAGGGTTACCAACAATAGGCTGGATAAGAAGTCTTCAAGCCCTGTGACTAATGATGAGTGCACCAAGGGAAAATTCTTAGCAACACTCTCACCTAGAGAGTATGCTCTTGGGTTTGACAACCACTTATCAAAACCAATCTCTCACCCAGAGAGACTGCTCACGGTTTGACAATCAGTCTCCTCGACAATAAACTCAAATTACAACACCACAAATCCTTACAAGATTCTCTGTGCAGATAAGGTAATAATTGGATGTTTTTAGATTCTGAAACTCCAAGAATTGTATGGGAACATTTTAAATTAAAGATCAAATCCCTTCACGCTCTGAAACTGTCTATGTATTTGTATTATTTTTAAAATATTTTGTTTCTTCCTCTTCCAACATTTAAAATTCTAAAAAGAAAATAAAGTAGAATGAACTAATGATTTATTTCTATTGTAACATGTTGTATATAAAATTATTTCATTTTTATATATAGGTACAAAATTTTGTTTATCTTCTTCATTTATTTTGTTTGTTTTAGTCTTCTTGTTATTTATCATATTTTAACTTAAAGAAAACTAAAATTATCAAATCATTACAAGATTTTATAGTTTATTTTGGTGGTCATTAAATTATTTTCTTGTTTAATTAACCCTTCTTTTAATTAACTTCTTTAGCACTAACTTTCCCTAACTTTTTATTAGTTTTTCTTTAGTTACTTTCTTGCTAAAATAAATAAAAAACTTAATAAAATTTAATCTTCCTTGTATGCATTTTCTTTAGTTTTAAAATTCTTTTAAGATTTAATCTTGTTATTTCAAATTTATAAACTCATACACAAGAGCATAAAAATTATAAATTGCATAAAAATCAAATATTCTTAAAAGAAAAATACAAGGCAAAGGGATTCACGCTTAGAGTTTAGGTTAGAGGAGATTTATCCTGGAGTTCAATGTGTTTTCTTGTTGGGGCTCTAATCCTAGGGTGATATTCCCGTCTCTTCCCGCCTAGCCCCATGGGAGGTCGAGATGTTGGTGTTGGGGACTCTCTAGTACCTTGACGTCAACACCCGTCTCTTTTCTTTTGAGTCTATCTGCACACAATGATGCAATGTTATATTAATAATCATTATTATATTTACATGGATAGGTGCATCGGCCTATCTACGTCCAAGCTCACCAGCCTCATACTCACATAGGATATTTGGCCTCAAAATATATACAACCATATATATATGCACACACACACACACGCACACATATCTCAACTCTGTGCATATCCGGGTCATTACTGCACACTTACCCAAGTGTGCACAACATGGTGCAATGTACACACTTATCTAAGTGCTCACAACACACAAAATGTGCACACCATGTCTTTTATAACACTTCTCTGTGGACTTACTCAGATGCACAAAACACCAAAACCAAGTGCTAACGACTCANAAACCATTAGTACTAATGGATCACCAACCTATATGTACAATTACAAAGGGTCCGGAACAGGAACATTACAAAAGGTCCCTCATCGACTCTTACATTTATGCTCTCAAGTATATTATGGAGTCTCTTGTTGTATCACTTGTAGCCTTTTCTTTTGGAGGAGTATCCTAGTAGCATACCTTCATCAACTCTAGAGTCAAATTTTCCTAAATTATCCTCATTCCTTTTAATGTAACATTTTCTTCCAAAAATATTGAAGTTCTTTATAGAGGTTGGTATGCCATGTCATAGTTCATAGGGTGTTTTATTTTTGTTTACTCTTATGTGAGATTTATCGAGAATGTTTAATGCAGTTTGACCAACCTCTCCCTAGAATGTGTTGGGTACCTTTGATCCATCAAGCATAGCTCTGGCCATTTCTCGAATTGTTCTGTTTAACCTTTCCACTACTCCATTTTGTTGAGGGGTTCTTGCTATTTTGCAAACTATCTCTTGATCCCATGTCTTTCACATAAGTCATTGAACTCATCAGATGTGTATTCTCCTCCCCTATTTGACCTTAATAATTTAATTCTTAGATCCATTTCATTTTCCACCCATGATTTGAAAATATTGAATTTTTCAAAGGCTTCAGACTTTTTTTTTATTTTTCCAGTAGGCCAATCCATGTCATCATAGTATAATCATCAATCAACAACATGAAATATTTCTCACCTCACGAGGATTGTGTTCGAGTGGGTCCACACAGATATATATGGATCAACTCTAGAGGTCGTGTTGTAGAATTCTTCTTTGCTTTGAGCTGATTTGCAGACAACATTTTTAGGTTTGGAAATTTTGGGCATATCTCAAACTGCACTTTTTCTACCTAGTTTAACCATTTCGATGAAACTGATATGACCTAGTCTCTTGTGCCATAACCAATTCTCATTAATGTTACCCATGCAAAAACTTTATTTTCCTTCTTCTAGTACATATACATTGCTTGGGGTTCTGATTGTCTTTACAACAGTCTTTCCTAAATCAACATTCAGTACTTTACAACCCGTTGAAGGAAAAAGAACATTGTATACTTGATCAAACATTTGTATAACACATATAATATTATGTTTTAGACCATCCACATAAATTACATTCTGTGCTTTTCTCTTTCCGTTGTCCAACACAACAATCCTTTTTCCTCTAATTCTTGTTGGAGAAATATTTCCAAAAGTAACACTACCCCCCTTTTCTTCATTTAAATATTCAAACTTACTCTTGTCTCTTGTCATATGCTTGGAACAACCACTATCAATATACCATTGATTTTCTTTATTTTAATCATATAGGGATAATCCACATTCTTTTGTGCTTGTTCTCTTCTTCTTCTTCTGAATTTTAGTAAAATCTTCTTTCTTATCTTGCTTAAAGGAAATCTTGCTTCTACATTCATTTTCCTTATGTCCAAGTTTATTGCATATGGAGCATTCAATTTCATCCAAGAGAGGGGGAAAAGCATTATAAAAGTTTTGAGTTCTATGCATTTGAGGCTAATCAGATATATACTTTACATTTACAATATATCTATATGATCTACAATTTATAGCCTTATGTACAAAGTTATGACATGAAAAACAAAATCCATACAAAATATTTGGATACCTTGGAGTTAAGAACCTTCTTGGAGGGATTGATCTTTGTTTACTGGATTGGTGAAGTTCTGACTTCTGCTGCATCCTTGATCCATAGTTATTTGTGTGGTTGGTCTGATTTTGTTTCTTCTGATTTTTTCCTTCATTCATTTATTTGTCAGGTTGGTTGTTTTTTCCTTTGAGAGTATTGACATAAATTTTGGATTCCTCTATTTTATATTTTTTGGTGCTTGTCTCACATTTGGCAGCTTCATGTCTATCTTTGTATCCAAGTCCTGTATTGTCCACTGGTGATCTCTCACTACTGAGAATTTTTTCCAAAGTTTCATATCCTTTTATGATCTTTAGATTTAGATTCATCCGATCCTTAGTTTTCTCTAGATCCTTTCTCAGAGATACAACTTATGTTTCTAGTCTTTCAAAGTTGTTATCTTTCTCTTTTAACTAGTTCATTAGTATTTCCTCCACTCTTTTGGCCACTTCTAGATAAGTTTTTAAAATAACTATTTCTTCATCATTCTCATTGTCTCTTTCCTTGTAGGTATGTAGTTGTTTTTTTTGTTGTTTGTTCTTTCTCCTAAGCATGCATATTTCCTCCAGAGCACTAATAAGTTCTCCTTCCATGTCAACCATTGTCTCACCTTCCTTTGTGTCACTCTTCTCTCGATAAAAACTTTGATGCTCAAGTTCCATGATAATTTTTTCATCTTGCATTGCAACAGATTCATATTATTCTTCAACATATGAGGAGCTACTGCTATCCCCTTTTGAGTAACAACTTTTCATCTTAAAAATTATTTTCTTGTAATTTTTTCTAAATTTTTTCTTTCCTTTTTCTTATTTTTCATCATTGTTGTTTTATTTGTATGGAAATTTAGATGCAAAATTACCTATCTTACCACAATTAAAACATTTGAATGAAAACATAGCTTTATATTTTCCAGAGCCCCTTTGTAGCTTTCTCACAAAGTTGGTTTCTTCTTCATCTGAGATGTGGTTGGAGCAGTTATGATCTTGATGTTTTTAAGATTTGGTCGATGCTTTAACATATTCTTCTTTTAGGTTTGGCTTTTGTTTCTTGATCCTCATATCATAGGAAGTGATTATTCCATGGATCCTATCCATAGTCAACTTATCTATATCATGTAATTCTTCTATAGCAGAAACTTTTGCATCAAGTGTTCAGGGGAGAGATATCTGTAACTTTTGAACTACTACTTCATCAAGATTTTCACCTAGCCATTTCATGGTGTTTACAATCTCATTTACTTTAAGAAAGAATCTAGTGATGTTCTCATGCTCGCCCATTCTCAGGATTTCAAATTGTATCTTGTGATCTTGAAGTTTGGAAAATTAACCTTAGAATCTCCTTCATAATTGTTTACTAGTTTGTCCCACATCTCTTTTGTTGATTCATACTGCAATACTTTAACAAATTATGTTTCTGCAAGTCCACTTAGAATGGAATTCATAGATTTTTCATTATTGTAGTAATTTTTCTTACTAGCTTCATCAGTTGGAGGAGTTGTTGGGGGTTTGTATCCATCTACCACAATATGCTAGATTTCCATTCCAAGTTCCATAAGGCAGGACTTCATTCTGATTTTCTAGAAGGTAAAATTTGTACCATTAAATAAAGGAGTTCTAGTTGAAGAAGAGATATCTTGAATAACCATTTTTCTTAAAGCATATTCCTTCTAGTTATTAGACTGTCACTAAAGGAACTTGCTCTGATATCAATTGTTGAATACTGAGAGGGGGGGTGAATCAATATTCTTACTTATTTTTCTTTTTTGACAATATTAAACATGTAATAACTTTAATGAATATAAAATTACCATTCAAAACACATTTAAACATAGAACACTACAGGTTTTAATGTGGAAACCCATACGAGAAAAAAACACAAAGCAACTTATTTTAATATGATCTAGGTTCCAACCTATGATTACAATATTTGCAAGCACTCACTTTCTAGAGAAACCAATCCCCTTTTCAAATTTTTTCAAGCACCCACTTGCAGGAGACACCAATCCTCTTTTCAAAGTTTTGCAAGAACTCACTTGCAGAAGACACCAATCCCCTTTTCAATGTTTTGCAAGAACCCACTTGCCAGACACCAACATGTTACACATATGAGGACATCAATCCTCAACCTTGCACCACCCTGCCACCCTGAAGTAAATAAGTTATTCAATGTTTGATAAATCACAAAACCTCACACAACCGATATCATATTTACCATTCTTGTAGTTGTTATTCCTATAGATCGAATTTTCCTGTAATCTATTACTCCTCTAGATCGTTTTTTTCTATAATATTTTATTCCTATAGATAATATTTTCCTGTAGATTTGTTTTTTCCATAATCTATTATTCCTGTAGATCTACTTTTCCTGTAATTTGATATTCATGTAGATCGACCTTTCCTATAATATGTTATTCATGTAGATAAGTTTTTCCTATAATATGTTATTCATGTAGATATGTTTTTCTCATAATTTTATATTCCTGTAGATATACTTCTCTTGTAATATGTTATTCATGTAGATCTATTTTTCCTGTAAATTTAACTTTTCCTATATATCTTCTTATCTCCAACACTCATGTTTCCTACAACTTGATTTGTAGCATTGTTGCACTCTTTCTTCTCTCACTAACAACTCTTACTCCTTTGTTCATATTAACTCATTCTTCCTCATTATCCACACAACCACCTACTCTTAAACTTGATTAAATATTTATACTAGTTCTTGTAGTGGTTTCGCTGCCCATAGAAAAATCAATGTTGTGGTTTAAGCTCACAATATTTTTCTTGACCATATCAATTGACCATTTCAGATTGTCTTCCATAAGAAAATACTTGTTGTGTGAACACCACCAACAATAACTAATCCATTTAAGATGTAAACCCATCTTGAAAAAATCAATGTGATCATGTCCTTTCCTTAGCCAACCATTACCAATACGTCATTGTCAGAATCTCAAGTTCCTACAGTTAAGTTTCTTCTTGTAGTTCAACACATAATTACCGGAATCCCAATTTTCCATAGTCAAAACATTATTCTCAGAATCCCAAGTTCCTATAGTCAACATGTTGTTACTGGAATTTTAGTTATTACCATAATCCCAAATTCCTATAGATGAACATGTTAGAGACACACATACTAGTAGCTACACTACATTACTCAACCAATGTACTTAGTAACACCTACTGCCACATCAACAGTCTAGTAGTCACTTTGAAATCAATGAAAACACTTTCTCAACAATCTTACTCAAATATATTTTCCATAAATATTCACTATCACATGTTTAATATGGTGGATAGAATTTATCATGTTTTAATTTTTCCTACTTATAGTCTATTTTTATTCCAAGTTCTACTACTAATATTTTATAATGAACATATGTTTTAAGGCTTGGGATTATATGGATGGGTACATTGGCATCATGAATTTACATAGTTCATTATTTTTGGTTGGTGTAGTGTAGGAAAAGAGTAGGATAAAAAATGCTAATGTCTTCTCTTTACATAGTTTAATTTTGGTTTCTAGTTTTTAATTAGTTTTTTGTTTGCCTTTTCTTTTTTATTACTATTCGTTGAAAATTAAATGGATTTCTCATTAAATGTGGAAATAAATAGAAGGAATGTAATCTAATTTTTCCCCTTAATGGATCTTTAAACAAAAAAATTATTTTTATATATGGTGTTAGCACTAGGAATCACCTACAGATTGCATTGAAGGCAAGCCCAGTACCCATCAGGTTATATGTGAATGCAAGAGTGTTTTAAAGGGTCAAATGGAAAAATACTCAAAATGATAATGTTCCAACTCAGAAAATAGGGCTAGCATGCACCAGCAATCAAGGTCTTGGCTAACTTCAATCAGTAATTGGGAGTAAGTATGAATAGAGGGAAGACTTGAATGAGAGGAATGTAGGGGCTTCTATAAACATCAGGTCTACAAAAGTCGAAGGAAGAAAGTTTCTTAACACAAGATATTCTTGAACTCAGAAAGTAAGGAAGCTAAATAAACATCATGATAATATAATGATCAAACATCCACCATAATATCACCAAAATCATTCATGTGAATCATTCAAAGCATGAACATTTAGCATCAGAAGAAAATAAGCTGAAAGAGAAGTTGATTTCTATTAGCCAAAATGTCTTAAGTCTAGTACATAGCTAGATCACAGTCACTTCATCAAAATATTACAGTCTAAGACCATCCGAACCTACTAAATAATTTGATCTATATATTTATAACAAAAGGGAGGCAATAGCTGGAGGTACGAGCTGGCCTCCTTCCCTTGAAAATCTCTAGACATTTATTTGATCTAACAACTTAGTTAAAAACCTATGATATAAAATAGTAAAATCTTGGTGACTAATCCAACCAATCTTCAAGATGACTTGATTCCTTCTTGCTGCACAACTCCTTGTTTTCCATCTGTCTTTGAAAATCATGTGGTTGTCCTCATGATGCCAGTTGTTGTTTCTATAATCTTCTCCATCATTAGCTATCCAAAAATTTGTTAGCTTATCCCTCCCGAATCCCTGGTGTTTGTTGGTAGCTTCTTTAGGTAGCAGTCTGAGTAGCACACTTCAAAACTGGATAAGTGGAAAAGGTAGTGCCTGTAGGTAGTGCCATTGTGTTGTGTATGTGTGAAAACTTTTGTTCTCTGTCAGATATTGTGTAGCAAATTTACATAGTGCCACTGTGCTGCGTCTATGTGCAGACTCTGTTCTCTACCAGATATTATGTAGCACCACTTATGTTGTGTCTATGTGCAGGTTTAGGCAGCACTATCAAAAAACACAGTGCCTCCAATATTGAACATGTGCAGAGCAAGTAGTGGCCTTGCATAATGTCAAACCCATTTACTTAGGTGACTTGGCAGTACTGTAGGTACTACATTTTACCACTGAGGGAGTTATCACTTCGCAAAAGCCCAAAACTCTGATAGTTAAATGCTTAGAAGCTTGTATAGATGGCAGAGGTAATATTTGAAACACAGTTTACCCTCTCAAAAAGGAAACGTCCTAAAAAATGGGGCTCACCTTTCATCAACTATTTTGTTACCTTGACACTTAACCTCACACTCTTTCTTGTAGAAGGAGGATCTTCATTTGGCACAATAGACTTTTTCTTGTTAGCAATGATAGGGTTCTTCTTTTTAGCAATGACAGATTTCTTGACTGAGACTATGCTCTCCTTGACTACTAATGCCTCTTTTTCAATAGAAGATTCAACCAATACCTGCAAGTTTCTTTGAGCTACTTCATCTCGAAAATGTTGCAATTATGCCTTGAGTTTCCTGTTCTGGGATTGAAAACCTCTATTCTTCCTATAAAGGTTTTGGAGCTTCCTATGAAGGGGTTGGGCCTTTCTTGCTGCAAATATTGCTAGGTCAAGGGTATGACTATAGCCATCCATGAGCTCTTTCATTTTCACCTTCTCAGACATGGCCTCTGCTTTCAACTGAGCCACCTCTTTTCTTGCATCCCTAAGTTGCTTGATAAGTCTTTTGAAGGTCTGACTGTTAGGTGGAGCAGTGACATGCACAATATCAATAGGTTTTTTCTTGGTCTCCTTTTCCATCTTCATAGGAATTACCTTGTCAACTTCATTAGGCTTCTTGGTGGCTTTTCTTTTATATTTCTTCTTTTGCACAGGGGTTTCCTCTTATCTTTCCACAGGCTTTCCAATTCCTTTACCCTTCTTCTTTTGTACATGGATCTCAGGTAGAGACTATTATTCAACAACTCCCTTAGGAATTGATGATCTTGTGAAAGGTATTATGCCCTTGGTATTGAATGTTGGAATAGAAGAGGGGAATTGTAGCTTCTCCCCTTTCCTGGATGTAGTTTTGGTAGAAGAAGGAACCTCTTCTAACCCTGGTGGAGGAGGTGGTGAAAAATATCTTTGCGAGGAAGGAAAAGCTTCCTCCTCAGCTCTTGTGACCTGCTTGCTGACCTCTAAAACTTGAACAGGGGCTCTGCCCTTTCTCTTCCTATTGGTCCCTGCTTTAACAACATTGGTGGGTGATAAAAGAATTGCATTCTGTGATTGAGGAGTAGATGCTAGATCCAACTTGAAGTGAGAAGTAACAACAAAATGCTCCCATGAAATATCTTTCTTACCCAGTTCCTCATAGACTAGCATTCTGATCAATCCAGAGTGGAAAAAGCTAGAATCCACATCCTTAGATTTGGATTGAATCTTGTCTGACATCTTACCTATGCTCCTTAACAAATAATAGGCGATACTAATTTCAACTTTACAAATAAAATGAACAAAAATCCTTATATGGTACTGGTACAATGTGTTAAATCTCCCTTCACATGTAAAATATCTCTGGATGATCTTCAATATTCTATCAAACTGTTCAATCAATTGACTCCTTGGCACACCTTTAGACAAATCACTTGCTTGATGTTCATTTTTAAAGAGATCTTTGGCATATGTTGAACTCAAAGCCATGGCTTTGAACCACTTTTCACCTATAATAGGGATTCCTATTGCAGCTAATATAGAGTCTTCAGTCACCTCAAATTCCAAATCCCCAAACTTGGTTCTCCTGCCATCAAAATGTAATGCAAACTATCTTGTTACCTCTGGATGGCCTCTCTGCATATTTTGGCAGAAAGAGAGGCATACCACTCTTTGAAAAACCTCTCTTGCCATGGGATATGTATAAAAAAGATGCATGTCCATGGGTTGTTTCCTAACCACCTTGCCCCCTTTGTGTGTCTTCTTCGATTGAGGAGTCTCCATGGCTTAGAATGAGAGATTTTAAAGGCTTATGAGATAGTAATAACCAGGAAGACTTAAAATCAGGCTTCAAAGGTACAAGGTTGACCTTTTAAAATAGACTGGTGATAGTAAGCCAAGCTTGACTGTGGGAATTACACCCTTAGATTTGTACAGGTATTTGAGAGTGTAGACAGTGAGGGGGTAATCCGTGATTGTCCCTTTGTAACTGAGTAAAAACGCTTAACTCCAAATGAAAGAAATAAGGGGAGACACAAAGGGGTCAAGCAGCGCCTCTAGGTAGCGTGATGCATATGCAGAGGATAGGCTATTTAGGTGCTTGAAGCCTCAATGGATATGGAAGACAAGAGTAATCAGACCTAGATACAGGCAATGGAGTTCACGGGTTTGAAAAGAGAGGAGACAAGGCTATCCCGCGAAGATGAGTCCTTTACAACTATGAAATCTCGATAAACCAAAACCTGAGCACTATTTTTTTGTGAAAATTAATGTGCAAAGGAAGAAACATGGGATACATGTGGAGTAAAAACATGTTGGAATCTTTAGTGAAATATCAGGATGAAGTTACAAACATTTCGGACCTCGAATCTACCTCAGCATCAGATTTAGTCGCACTAATGTCACCTGATCAACATTATGAGTTTAAGCAGCGCAACATTCTTGAATTTTCAAATCATAAATCGTTATTAGGGCTCATAAATACGAGATCTTGGAGGTATCTTTAACCAAATCCTGGCACTGAAAACAAGGAACATGATATCAGTCTTGGCAATCATGACTCCTAGTGGAAGTATGATGAACGAGAAAGGCACTACGGAACTGCCTGATGAGTGGGCACCGCTCCAATTTAAAAAATGATTGGATAGGTAAGCAAGGATAGCGAGGCATTCCCACGAGGTCATGAGTGAGGAGAATTATGTGCCACATTGGTCTAGTCATGGGAGGGGAGGGATCGATCCTAATGACAAATCATGAAAGGGTCCAAAACTTAAGTCATGAACTAAAAAGTGTTTAAGTCCAAAATCAATTTGAGGATCAAACATGAGCTATGACTCAAAAGTTTATTTATCTAAGGGGACCTAACAAACCTAACTTTAAAGGGATGAACCTTAAAAAATTAAAATCTAAGGCTTGAAAAAGGATTAAAACAAACTAAAAGACCCAAGGAAATTTAGTGTGATAACATATGGGAAAAATTGTTTTATTTCATTCTCAAAACTTCCTATGTGCTAGGGTAATTTTTGATCACTCACTCTATTCATTGTTCACCATGTCAAATCTTTTTCAAGCATTTTTTCATCCTACAAGTAGGATATTTTAAATAAAGAATATTATTCAGTCCCTCTTGTTGTGAGAATGAGCACTCATATTTGTATCGTATTCATATCTATGTGATTCTAATTGGAAAAGTTTGCTTGATTGAGATTCTTTTAAGTTATGGTTTTCTTGTCCCATACACAATGAATGCAAGTTTTGAGAATTAATTCCTACCCATCCAAAATTAAACCCACTGCAACTCCTTGTAATTTCTTTGGATGAATATTTTATCATGGGTTTGGAGTTATCAAAATGGTTTCTTACCCATTGACTATTTTCTTTGGTTACTTTCAACCAACATGATTTTTTGTTTAGATTTTTCTTAGAATAATGATCATGGCTGATTTTTCTTTTGTGTTATTTTCTTTCAGTACTTTTAGTTTTAATTTTTGGACATTGGTTGCATATATATTATGCTCTATTTAGTCAGTCTTTCAAGGAAGAGTTTTCCTTTTATCTTGCAGTTTACTTGATCCAAGTTTCCTCTTATACACAACAACAAGAGATATTCTTTCAGATTGTCTGAAATCATGTTTTAACATTTTGGACAACAATGTTATATAAATCTTTCTGCTAAAATCTATCTCATAAAATTTTCTTGAGAATTGATCATTTTATTCCCCAATTCACCGGTTGTCTAAAGACTCAATCCTAATATTTTCAATTCAATGGGGAGTTCAGACCCATTCTTTTATCAAAGAGTATCTTTCTATCTAATGTATTTGTGAATTTTAAGTCACTCATTCTGGTTACATGATTGAGTAATCTGATTTTTAACATGGTTGAGTATTGTTTTCTTATCTCAATATTGAAATCCTTCAAATTATTGGGAGTTGTAAATACTTCAGTAATTAAGGGATTTTTCCCCCATGACCTTGGGTCAAGTCACAACATAGCAAGAATGAATGAAGAAGATTGAAATCTACCCTCACAAACAAGCATGAAAACAAGAAATAACTACTTTTTACTAGGAGAGATAAGGGAAGGAAAAGAAGAATATTTTCACCTTAAACCCTTAGTTTGATGTTGATCCCCACTCCTGCTTCTTGAAGCACTCCTGGTCTCTAACATAACCAACCTACAATAGGAAACCAAGATAGTGATTCAACAAGGTAGTTATAGGTTCAAGTAGCATATATTATGTGTATAAATCGAAGCATATATGAACAACGGCAACATATAAAATTGAAATGAACACAAGATAGGAGGGAACTAAAACTCTTCTATTGTTAACAATACATGAAATTTGGTTACAACTTGGTTCAACTTTTGGCACTGCGTCAGAGCCAACTTTTTGGGTTCCTCCACAAGTCCTTTGAGCATCAACTTAGCAACGAGGCTCTTCCTCAGATAACCAAAAAGAATAGGAACACACCTTATTGATATATAGCAGAGGAAGGAACACTGGAAAAGGAGTTTCTAGGTCAGGGATGGTACTCAGAGAATGAAGGGATTAGGGAAGCTTGCTAAATCTCAATAGCATAACCTTGCACCATTAAACTTGTCCTCATATTTTTCCTCAATGGTGATTTTATACCATCCCAAAGAGGTTGGGGAGGTTGAATTCCTTTTAATATGGGCTCAGGGATGTTGGGAAACGAGCCCAACCAAAAAACCCGATCGAAATTGTGGAAATATTTTATTTTTCATAATTGTTTAGGGCATCTGCGGGTTGTATACTAGAAAGTCATGGATGTCTATGTGTTGCATAAAGGAAACCCGTGGATATATGAAAAAACCAAGTTTTTTAAGTAACTTTGATGAGGAAATTTTGGGATTTTTCTTAGCAAGATAGGGAAAAAGGTAAGGCCATGTCACAAATGCATAGGTGTGTAGATTTGTGCTATAATAGAAGCCCCCTAATGTGTGAGGTTGGAAGGGAAAAATGATGGATGAAATACATTATAACTCTGAGAGGTGAGGATAAAATTAAGTAAACTCATGAAGGTTCCCGAACAATTGATCCAAAAATAGAAATTGTTAGCCAAAATCAAGTAAGAGTATTCTCTTCCTAATTCGGGCATACCCATGCCTAGGAGTGATGTAAGCATGGCCTCCAAATCAAATACATTGTGGATCCATGGAATATATGAACATATGAGAAATGACCATGGCCACGAAAAATACATAATGGATCCATGTGGTATATATGAAGTAGAAAGCATGGTAATGAGGAATACACAGTTAATCCATGTGAAAGTAGATCATAGCCAAGAATAGATACACAATGGAGCTATGTATCAAAATAAAAAATAGAGGATATATGGGACCAATGGAGTGAACAAGTTGATCCTCTGCAAGTACCAATGTCTGTGGAGTGGTACAATATGTCGGGTAGGCACACAAAATATTTGATGCTCGTACTTCACCTGAAGTATTCAAAGTAATATGTCCTGGTATGAGTCTACACCATGCGAATAGATGTGATGGGGTCGAACATAGTGATACATCATTTGATTACCAGTCATTAATGTATACCATTAACAAACATGAGACAACCCACTGATGATGATAATGGGTGTCAAGGTACCATGGTACAATCTAACAATTGTGAATAAATGAGTTGATGTCAAAAACCTGGTAGAATATATCGAGCATGGGACATTGATTTATTCCCACTGTCAATAGCGAGGGAACCTGCCACTGATGATTGCAAGCCCCAAGGTACCAAATATGAATCTAGATCTCTATCCTAGAGTAATATGTGTTGAGGTCGATACGAAGAGATCTACTGGAAGGAAGGAATTAAAGTATCATCCATCATCTAGCATGAGGGGTAGCATAAGGACAAATATTTGGAAGGACTTGGATGAAAATAATGTAAGGACCACACCAAGGTATGAATCTAGCATGCACTATGTTAGCACTCTATAAATTTTGTCCGGATGAAAAGACAAATGACAAAGGTAACTTTTTCAACCATCTTTAGAGTTGAGGCACTAGCCTACTCAACTCAGAGAGGGTTGTCTCGTGTCACTTAATGTTTCTTTAGAAATCAGTGGCTAGATTTGGTTTGTTTTAGGGGTTTTTAATAAAGTTTCTGGCAAGGAAGGGGAGGAACACTTTGGGCTATGGACTCAAAATTATGAAATTGAATGAAAAACATTGACTGGCCTATAGAACTCTCCAGAGGATAAAGGCTAAATGAGGCAATGAATCTGATTTATAACTTGAATTTAATTAGAGTGGTAAGAGGAAAGAGAAACAGATAACTGCATGAGAGAATTACGAAAATGAATTCTAAATTAGCTAAGAAGAAACATATACAGTTTAAATTGCTTAAGCCAAGAGCATCAAATGATGAATTTTGGGCCTTTAACTCTCCAATTTAAAGAGAAGACGGTGTAAATGGAATTAAAGAAAAACGATAAATACATTCAATGAGGGAATACAAAACTCATATGTTGGCACATGGGCAGACTTAGTGTTCAACGCTACAACAATGCACCAACAAAACCCTAACTACCAAGCCTTTCGACAACACCTGCGAAGCATATGAAGTCTCATCCGAGGTAGAGGCAGGGGTGGTTGCAGGACTCAGGTGTTTGCAACCTTAGCTAGGACACAGATATGTGATTGTAATACTTAACAGAGAACTTAGCAGTTATATTTATCAATATCCAGTTCTTATTTACAACGCAGTTAAACCCTAATCACAATACAATGCAGTGGTCAACCAGATCTGGCATCTAGTAGCACGTAGCACAATGTAATAGATCATATATAGAATATTCAAGCACTAATCACATTCATATAAGTCAAATATAACATCCATATACATCATTAGCACAAATCATAAATATATCTATCTATCTATATCAAAGCACTTAGCAAGTAAATACATAAACACATCAACACATTGCACAAAGAAGAGCAACACAACATATACATGGTTCACCCTCACCTTGGGGCTATGTCCACCAAATCTTCTTCTTTATTAGCTTCTTCAATAGGTTACATGCATAGAGCCTCAAAACCCTACCTCGCATAGGACAGGAGATCTGTGCATCTCGCTAGATCCTCCCTCCCCAAGTAGATCTAAGAACACAACCTTCCACAGTCTCTTACAATGACTTGCACTTAACTCTGCAAGTCTCACATAGTATGCATAGAGCACTTACAATCCTTCGATCAAATAGATCTAGCACTTAGCCCAATATCACAAAGATATGCATATCTTGTCCCCTCTTACATTGCCTAGACATCTATTTATACTTTACAAAATAGGCTTAATCATGGATAAACCCATGGGCCGACATGCCATACCCATTACATAATCCCAAATCCTAAAAAGGACCCAAAAAGGTGACAAGATCCCACGATCTCTGGTTCATCTTGCGCTCCTCCTTTAACAGGTTTTCGAAGTCCCAAAATAGGTCAAACTTGACCAAGGATTCCCAAAACTTGGTCAAGGGCCAACAGGCCCCCAACACTCACCTGTGACTCATCCCGAGTCACTTTGTTCCAGATAATTCTTCTTCAAAAGCCTTGAGCATATCTTGAGTTGCTTCAACTTGTTGTTGTTCCTTGTCCTCCTATTCAATGAACTCTTGGATTACCGCATCATTGGCAGGTCCCTCCAGGCATTGTTCAACTGTAGTGACAACTTGCTCCAGTTCTGCTCCTTGGCCTTCAACCTCTGTGAACAATTGGTAAGCCTTATCTTTTATAGGTTGGAGCCTCTGATTTACTTCCATAACTCTTCTCTAGATAGTGTGGATCTACTGCTGGGTAGTGCACTTCTCTTGGGATCGCTTCATTCTTTCCACGACTGATAGGGGCTTCAACTGTGCTTGTATCGTTTCAGCTTGATACTTCACCTCTTGGAGCTGCGACTCCAGTGCCTTCAGTTCTGTATTCTCAGTGATTTGTTCATAGGTATGGGAACTTTGATCAGTTAGTTTCTTACATTCCATAGCAAGGGATTTTATTCTGTCAACTACGCTTTGAGCAATTGCTTCTCTTTGATCCCTTGCATCCTGTGGGGTATCGGGCACTACATGGAGCTCTAAGTCTGCTATGCATTGTTGTAGTTGTTGGATAACTTTTGTGGGTTGCTCTACTTGATGCATGACTCAATCCTCTACCTTTATTTCTACCACTGTCATAGAACAAAGTTCTCTACTTATTGCTTCTTTCACTTCGAGTTGATCTATGAGCAACTGTTCTTTTCCTTGCTGTAGCTGTGATTTTTCTTCATTGAACTTTGCTTGGAGAGAAATATTTTCCTATTCTACAGCTCAAAATTGCTCTACAAGTACTCCTTGCACTTGCATCAAAGCTTGGGTGGCTTGTTCTATTTCCTCTTGTGCTTGTTGAAGGCGAGCTTCGACTGTCTCAGCTAGTCGATGGCGTTGGGCTGGCTCATCTCCTAACTCTAGTTTTACCAATGGCAGAGCCACAGTGGAGACTGTGTGACTAGACTGAAGGGCCTGTTGTACCCCTCGGAGTTTGAATTCAATCCTATCATACATTTCTTCTTGCTTCACTCCTTATTTCTTTGCTATTTCTAGTGAAGCATCGTTCAAGGATGCTATGATGAAATCAAAATCATCAGAGGTGAGGATCGTCTGCATCTTGGTCATGGTGGATTTCGAATTCTTTCGAGAAGAAGGTTTCAGGGAGGAAACCTTCCTCTTCTTCAAACGGTCAACCTCGTCTTTGGGCGGTGTTACTTCTCTTGTTCTCTGTTTAGCTTCTACTTTGTCACCACCCCCTCGATCAGGCGACATGGAAGCAGTCTTCCCTGAGGTGCTGTTTAAGTTTTGGACCTCCTCAGTCTTCTTCTGTCAGCTGGTTCTGGGTGTATTATGTTCTTTATGAGTGTCCTCTGGGATTTCAATATCAGATATCTCTGTGGGGTTGGCGGGGACATGGAGGTTAGTAGACCATTCCTTAGTGATCTCCTCAAGGTCTTCTTTTGTGAGTTTGTAATATGATTGGAGTTTCTCTTTATGTTCATCTTCTCGCACTATAATGTAGATAAAGTGTCGATCTACGTTGAACTTCATTCGTAGTCGGAACCTCTGTTGGGTGTCCAGAGTCATGCGAGGCTCAGATTCGATGGATCACTTTAGTTGAAGGTATTACGTATGAAACACAGTGTTTGACTGCCACTTTTTGTTCATATCAGTTGAATACCACAGGGTAGCGAACTTCGAGACAAGTGGTTCAAGTGACTCAATGTATGGGAAGGTCGCTCCTTCCAACATCTCCCAGGAAACAAATGCAGTGAGGACCAGGAGCCAGCTAAAATCAAATTCATAACCTTGATCCCGTGCTTCTCGACAATCTAGTTCCAACTAGTTAACTAGGTACTTCACCCAGTTCATCTGTAGGCCTTCCATGCAATTCACTGTGAGGTCAATGACAAAGTCAGCGACCTATGTAGGTCAGTTCTTCCTTACTAACTTTCTAGATATTAGTTGACATGCGAGGCACACTGTGCCACTCTAGATGGAAGCTACCTTGTATCCTCTTGTTCCCTTCTCAACGTCACCATATGTATCCTTGATCTTCAGTGCGAGCGTGTGATCTATGGATTTTCCTGGATAAAATTCCTATAGGTCTGGTCCTTGGAATCTTAGTCCTATGATCCCGTGGATCAGTGTTGGGTAAACTATAATGTGGCGGTCTAGCCATAAGTAGCCGCCATGGTAAAACAACAGTAGCATCTTGACACATGCATTGAATTCCTGGTGTCTTCTGAAGTGTGGGATATTCATGATATTCAGCAGGGTGGACTGCACGAGTTTCATCATCCATGCCTGAGAGATGATATTCAAGTTCTTCATTTTTGTTCTAGTTAGGTACTTGTATGGGCTGAGCATTCCATAGATCTTGTGATCTCTAAGGTTGAAGTCACTGAACTTCAACGTTGTGATCTTATCCTTCTCTGCTCGAACTATGTGTATCCCCTTCGGAAGGTACGCAGTGAACATAGTGTACTCTAAGTGTCTTGGCACACTATCACAATTCACCATGCTAGCCAGAGGCAGGATGTAATCGGGAAATATGGATGGAATCAACTTCGCATTTGTTGGGTCATCTTTATGCTTGGTTCTCTTCTCTACTGATGGTTGGGATGGCCCCAATCCATGAGCAGTTGACGGAGAGGCTTGCAGTCCTCTCATCGATGATGTTTGTACACTTGTAGACATCGACATGACTCTTTCAGTCATGATATCGATCAAAACTTCTTCGACAACTCTCTCTGTAGCGCTGAACTCGTCCGACGTACACACTCGGGGTTGGAAATCTTCGGGTTTGAGGAGTAACTTAGACACTGCAATAGGATAGAAGGTAATAGTGTAATGATCACTGTGTAAAATCAACAAGTCTATAGGCTCAAATTCATGGTTAGAAAAATTTCTTGGTGCATGGTTCGAAGGGATAAATAAATAAATTGGCAATGAATTGCTTGCAACGGTCAAGAAGCCTTCATTAACTCTGTTATGTACGTTATGGCATGGTCCAACGGTCTAGTGGTGAACCATAAATGTATTTCTACCCATTTGGGGGGTCATCCAAATGGTTATATTGCTCCCAATGGCTATATTGCTTCACCATGGTGAAGTGCCATGTGACATTGTTCTGTTATCCCCGCGAAGCTCCAATTTTGCAAATTTTCCTTTTGCGAAGTTCCCTCTGGAACCTTCTGTAACTTGTCAATATTAGCTCTCTTCTTACTTAGTTTTCTAGATTTCTTTCCAGTGAGCTTTATCTCGGTATTCCTTTTTCCATTCTAATTCTTATCTTCTTTTGGCATAGTTACTTCGCGTTGTTGATATTCTTTCCTAAGATTCGAGGGTGATACTTCCTCTTTATCTAGAATAGGTACTTCAATCTTCTGGGGATCTTCTAGTGTTATTGAAACTTCGAAATCTAGGTCTCTGGAGTTAGATAGATTCGATTTTTTCTCCTGTTCTTCAATCAAGTGTGTGATCCTTCTAGTCATGAAATATTTTAAATCTTTCTTCTTCTACGCTAAAACTTCTTCTTCTTCCTTCCTTCTGGCCTGATTTATTTCAATCCAAGGTTTTCCTAGTAACATGGGAAATGGGGCACTGTTCTTAGTAAATTTAACAGTCTCAAAATATTCCTCTATCAATGTTCCATTGGCATTCATATAAACCCGGGTGAACTTTCCACATAGGTTTATCAACTTTCCTCTAAATAGACCTAGTCCTCCCAATGAAGGAGTCATAGCAGGCTTCCCTAAAAGTTACCAAGTTCTTTTTGTCATGACATTCACCTTTGTTTCCTCATACATAACACATTCAATGTCAAAGTCTCTTATTCTTGCTTCAAGGCATTCTTTTTCTTTGAATATCTCTAATAAACCGACATGTCGGTGGTCATTCAGGGTTTTTTTTATCTGTAGCAATACTTTCTCTGATTCTTTCTGGGGTTCTGCCATTTCTAGATCTTCCTTAGGGTTTTCTTGTCTCATGTTCATTCCTTCAAGCCTAGCAATCATTCTAGGGAAATCCAATACTTCATGGTCCATATCTTTGCAACAAAGACAACTAGGTCTTCTCCCAGGGAATTCCTTAGCAAGATGTCCTGGTTTTCTGAAACTGTAACAGAGGGTTAATCCTCTCTTTCTTTTAAATGATTCCTAGCTCTTTATATACTGTGCACTAGGGTCATAGTAGCTATCCTGCAAACATTTCTTTCTAGGATCATGCATCCACTTGTTATTCCAAACATTCTTTCAATGCATAGGTATAACATATCTTTCACTATTCTTATTAGATCTACATATATCAAACCTTCTTTCATCTGTTAGTGCCCTAGTTTTTGAGCTAGGGAAAAATCTATCAAACATACCTAGACCCATACTTTAGAAACAAAAATTTCCACTTATCTTACTTCTATAGAGCACAAAGCTTTTAGATCTAGAACTTTTCAATATTCTTACCTTTTATTAGAGCACAGAGCTTGCAGATCTTACCTCTTTTTAATAAAAAATCCTCACTTTTACCTTTCTCAGAGCACAAAGATTTCATATCTTACCTCTTTTCTTCATATCTAACCTATTTTCTTTAGCACAGAGCTTCACAGGTCAAGTAGAATGGTGCGCACTAGGGAAACAGATCTACACACAAAGCTTTCACAATTTCAGGTCAGATATTTGCACAAAGCTTCTTCTTCCTCAGTTCCCAACAATCATAGTTTCAAGTCGGATCTTTTCACAAATCTTCTTCTTCCTCAGTTCCCATCAATCATAGTTTCAGGTCCCGACAATGGAACCATTTGTTGGGACATGGGCATACCCAGGGTTCAACACTACAACAATGCACCAACAAAACCCTAACTACTGGCCCTTTTGGCAACACCTGCGAAGCAAATGAAGTCTCACTCGAGGTAGAGGTAAGGGTGGTTGCAAGACTCATGTGTTTGCAACCTTAGCTGGGACACAGATCTGTGATTGTAATACTTAACAGAGCACTTAGCAATTATATTTATCAATATCCAGTTCTTAGTTACAGTGCAGTTAAATCCTAATCACAGTACAACACAGTGGTCGACCAGACATGGAATCTAGCAGCACTTAGCACGATAGAACAGATCAGATCTAGCATATTCAAGCATTAAGAACATTCATATAAGTCAGATCTAACATCCATATACATCATTAGCAAAAAGCATAAATAGATCTAACTATCTATATCAAATCACTTAGCAAGTAAAGACATAAACACATCAACACATTTCACAAAGAAGAGAAACACAACATATATGTGGTTCACCCCCAGCCTGGGGCTACGTCCACCAACTCTACTTTTTTATTAGCTTCTTCAATAGATTACATGCACAAAGCCTCAAAACCCTACTCCGCATAGGACAGGAGATCTGCGCATCTTGCTAGATCCTCCCTCCCCAAGTGGATCTAAGCACGCAACCTTCCACAGTCTCTTACAATGGATTGCATTTAGCTCTATAAGTCTCACACAGTATGCATAGATCACTTACCATCCTTTGATCACATAGATCTAGCACTTAGCCTGATATCACACAGATATGCATATATTTTCCCCTCTTACATATCCTATACATCTATTTATACTTTACAAAATAGGCCTAAGCATGGGTAAACCCATGGGCCAACATCCCATAATCGTTACATAATCCCAAATCCCAAAAAGGACCCAAAAAGGGGTCGATATCCCATGATCTCTGCTTCATCTTGCATTTCTCCTTCGACAGGTTGTCGAAGTCCCAAAATAGGTCAAACTTGACTAAGGATTTCCCAAAACTTGGTCAAGGGCCAACATCATATCACCACCATTAGATTCTTTTCATAGAGACCTCAAATCTATTGCACATGTATTCAATTCAACCCCAGAAAATTGTCAAAGTCTTCCTGCACAGAGGGAAGGCTCCTCATTTTTCCATGCCTTTCATATCCTCGAGATAACACATATATAGGGGAATTACTTATGGAATTGAAAACGTTTAGACTTCCCCATAATTCTAAAAATAGAGATAAGTTACAAAAAATGAATGATTTATAATAATAGTTATCCTATTTTAAAGGGACCATTAGGAATAGGTTTGTCATATCTAGGGCCCCTTTCTCTGACCGCCATCTGTCCAAAATTTGTTGGAATGTACTTAATCCTACCTGAGAATTCATTTCATCTTGGCGATTTCCTCTTTCAGAGTGCTCAACCAAGCGAGTTGATTTTCTCCGATGCTCTGCATCGTCTCAGCCCTGATTTTTGTTCTCTGTTGTTTTCTTTGCTTCTACTTTTCTTCCTATTTGTAGGTTTCATCCACGTGTTCATTGATGACTAGGTACCTCATGACAGGGTTTAATCTGACCTCTAACTCTGATTCAGTTGCAGGCTCTGTATGAAATTTGGTTTCTAATATCTGCGCAACCCACCTTTCTTTCTCACTTATTGGTAAGATTGACACATTAGTTGAGAACCCTGTTGTACTAGACATTGCTCGATAGATGTTATCCATCTCTTCCGACCTTGGAGAGGTCACTATTTTGTCTCCCTTAATTCTACAGAACTCAAAAAATTGATCTAGCTTGAGATTACTCCACTTATGCATGGGACGAGGATTTCCTGGAGGAGGATAAAGATACCCATATTTGAATATCAGTAGTCCTTGAATCCTAATCATGAATTAATGACATGGTACATTCATTTTCCATGCTTCATCAATCTGCTTCGAATGATGAACTTTTGAGTTAGTTATACGACGATGTTTACTTGACATGTTGAACGAGAAGTACCTGAACCAGTGATGTGAGGTGATTTGACTAACTGTCACCTCCCCCCACGATTCATTGATTTGACACATTAAACCACGTGACATTGGGTTGTTGAGAAAATAGTTTTAGGAAAACTTATTTTCACCCTGATGCACTTCTAAGGGTGCCACACATCCACTATTAAAACCACAATGGTTTTCCCTGGTTCGCCCTCGCATAATTAAGTTCTGCGTTAGTTCACCGCCCAATATGGGCCTCAACTGTCGATCTGGGTTGCTTCAAGATCAATAGTCCGCAAGACTCCATCCTTCGTTATTCTGCCATATTTTTCCATATTACCACCACATACAACCCGAACCTCCAACTAACGCCATGTCTCTACACTGAGTTAGTCACCTGCTAAATTTAAACTCAGATTTGAAGCATGATTGTCATAGTGGTAACACAGGATTCAACTGGGCATTCTATCCTCCTTGTGAGGTAGAAAATAAATGTAGACCTGGTGCCTTATTCATTGGGCCACCTTCAAATGTGTGTGGGCATCCTGTTTCATCTTGGAGACTGAATCATCAAATCTTAAAACTAGCTTTTGCAAACTGCTTTCTATTGGATGCTGAAAAATTACTGTTAGGATCTAACTATACATACTACTGGAAAAAATGATTGATCAACAAGATTATTCGCACACTCCTACCTACCCTAACTGCTGATAAAGGACCGTGAATCAAGTGAAATCATAATCCCAATGTAGCCATGACAACATTCTATCCATTGTTCATTTCTTTTGTACTTGCTTGTTCAAAAACCCTTCTATTGTTGATTTATTCAAAATTTTATCTATAAGTCCAATTCTAAAAAAATTTGAAGAGCCTGGATTGTTCACTTCCTCTAGCAGGATCACAAATGGATCCTCTAAGATATGCATAAAAAAATCATCACATTTCACTCCTACTGCATTTTTGTTTTCAGGTGATTCAACTTGTTGACTTCTATCAAAAAAATGGTAAATTTTTTTAGAATTTTGGTAGTAAAGATTTCTTGAGTTATAAGGTAACCATGGCTGGAGAAACTCATATGATTTAAAAGGACTCACATTTGATACATACATTGATTTTTTGCAGTCTTCTATTATTGGTGCATTTTGACTATAAACCTTCTCCATATAATGTGCCTTATGATCATGATTCATATGAAAAAATGTTTCCTTTTCAGGAGTCAAGACAGAAGAGTAAGCTTCCTCCACAAGTATTCCCTCGCTGCTTGGAGTCTCCATAGGTGAAGTTTCAAAATCTTCATCCATGTCTAGGCTTTTCAGAAATAGGATCACTACATCATTTTCAAGGGAAGAAAGGAAACCTTGAAATACTTTGTCTTGTTGGGAATGTTGTTGAACATCTGCATTAGTTATAGCAGAAGAAAAATGACCTTCAATAACAATTTATTGATCAACTTCTTCTTTGATTTGATGGTTAAGAGTAGGTCGCCACTCCAAATTTTCCAAGTAATGATTTTTCAATGCATGTGAGTGTAGTTGGTGTTCTTCAATGATAACAACATTTCCATGTAAAACAGTACTACTATGAATACAGTCAGAACTCCCCGTTTTCTCTAAAGTCTCATGATTCTCTTTTAACCATTCAAAGGAAGAAAAACATAAGGGGAGAGAATTTTTATTTGTAAGTCCACTGCTTTCTTCACTTTCAACTTCATGCTCGGATACTTTCTGATTTGAAACACTATTTTTTTTCAACAATTTGAATGAGGGAAAACACAATGGTAAGGTTTCGTTACCTGACTCAAAATCTTCTTCATTTTATCCAGTGTCATCATAGGTACATTTCTCCATCTCTTTGGATTGTTAGACATGCTCATTTGTAGCTTTCTCTTTGATCATGGATTGCACCTCTAAATTGACAAGGTCTTCTACAAAACAAGGAACACTGCACCTCTGAATTGGCAAGGTCTTCTACAAAGTAAGGAACAGGGTCATCAAGCACTTGAGAAAAGTGCTCCAATATATTGTCAATCTGTTTCATTGGTTTGGTGTGACTTTGCATCAGCACAGATTCGCTTGCTTCAACAATGATTTTAGAATTCTCTCTCAAACTTTTGAATGCAGCAAAGCACAAGGGTAGATAATTTTCTTCAGTTGATCCAATACCTTTCTCCTTGTAACTATGATATGCAAGTTGATTTATCTCACTGTATTGTTGAAAACGAAATTCTTGATCATTACAATCCTCTTCATATTTTCCATATACAAGCAAATCAACTGTCTATGCGATGTCATCTAATAAAAAAAAACTGGGAACATCAACATGTTCTTCAACAAAATGATTTGTAAACTCATCCTCTTGACCGTTTGTAAACAAATACATAAAACGATCATCCTTTTGCTTATCATGAGATGGATTAGCACCCCCTCTTTCAACAGGTGGAATATATTTTTTTTCAAAATCATTGGCGTTGGAAACTGCAAGAGGATCTATGGTATTTTCAAATCTATTCTCAAGATCCCAATCAACCTCTTCCCTCTCATACTCCCTTTCACATTCTTGTGAATTTGGTCCTTTATTTTAAATATGTTCACATGCTTGGATGTTGTGTTGAATTTGTTGCGCATCATAGAACATTTGTTGTAAGGACTTGGATCTTCTTTCCATAAGAAGGAGAGATGAATCTGGATGGAGAGTAGTTGCATAATGGAGCATAGCAATAGCTTCGGTGGGTCGAATTTCTTTGGGTAAGACTTCTTATTGCCCCAAAACTTCAAAAATACATCCTTCAATTCCTCCCATGAGCTAATTTCCTTTGGTTGCAAATGTTTAAACCATTATTTGGTGTCTCCTTTCAAATATTGAGAGAATGCCCTCATACAAACACCATCATGTTCAATCTCAAACAAATGTATAAAATGCTCAAACCCTTGGATGTGTTTTTCAGCTGAGATGCTATCAGGTTCCCCATCAAACATAGGTAGGTACTCATAGCATTTTGGAGGAAAATTATGAAGGATGTGGGGTAACTTCAAGGGTATGTATCTATGCTGAGTCTTGGAGGGTGTTGGATCAAGTGCAGGAGATGAAATATCAACCTTGGTTTCATGAGGCTCATCAACTTGGTTATGGTCATCACATAGCCTAGATGAAATTTCTTTATCAAAATGGGTGATAAACGAAGGGGACGTTCGTGTAATTTTAAGAGGGGGATATATATTTTTTGGATGGTAATTATTTGCATGTAGTAAGAAAATAAGAAATTGCCTAGAATTTTCGAGAAAGGACCAGAGACAACTTATAACAAATAGCAAAATGATTTGAAAAAAATCCCATTTTGAGCATTTGTTTTCTTTCATATTGCCTTCTCATACCTTAGCCAAGGGGCATCATATTTCAGTGAATCCTTTGAACTACATTTGAGTGAAGTTTCCAATGATGTCTTTGGATCTAGATTCTGCATTACGAGTGGAGACACCATTGATGTTTTGGAAGCTGGATTCTTCATAGAGAGTGGAGTCGCCAGTGAAAATTGAATTTTTTTGGATTCTTCTACCAGTGGAATCGCCTTCAAATTGATTTTTTGATGTGTGGAGTCACCATAGCAGGAATACAACCAATATGTGCCTAAGTTTCTATTGCTCTCAGACCTTAGAAATCAACCATGTCATTCTTTCCAAGGGAAAATTTTTCAATTTCGTCCCCGACAACGACGCCAGAATGTTAGCACTCTATAAATTTTGTCCAATTGAAAAGACAAACGACAGAGGTAACTTTTTCAACCAGATTTAGAGCTGAGGTACTAGCCTACACAACTCAGAGAGGTCTCTCTTGTGTCACTTAACGTTTCTTTAGAAATCAATGGCTATATTTGGTTTGTTTTGGGGGTTTTTAATAAAGTTTCTGGCAAGGAAGGGGAGGAACACTTTGGGCTATGGACTCAAAATTCTGAAATTGAATGAAAACATTGACTGGCTTGTAGAACTCTCTAGAGGATAAAGGCTAAATGAGGCAATGAATTTGAGTTATAACTTGAATTTAATTAGAGCGGTAAGAGGAAAGAGAAAAAAATAACTACATCAGAGCATTACAAAAATGAATTCTAAATTAGCTAAGAAGAAACATACACAGTTTAAATTGCTTAAGACAAGAGCATCAAATGATGAATTTTGGGCCTTTAACTCTCCAATTTAAAGAGAATATGGTGTAAATGGAATTAAAGAAACATGGGAAATACATACAATGAGGGAATACAAAACTCATATCGCCACCATTAGAATCTTTTCATAGAGACCTCAAAGATACTACATATGTATTCAATTCAACCCTAGAAAATTTCCAAAGTCTTCCTGCACAGAGGGAAGGCTCCACTTTTTTCCATGCCTTTCATATCCTCGAGATAACACATATATAGGGGAATTAATTATGGAATTCAAAACGTTTATACTTCCCCATAATTCTAAAAATATAGATAAGTTACAAAAAATGAGTGATTTATAATAACAATTATCCTATTTTAAAGGGACTGTTAGGAATAGGTCTGTCATATTTGGGGCCCCTTTATCAAACCGCCATCTATCCAAAATTTGTTGGAATGTACTTAATCCTACCTGAGAATTCATTTCAACTTGGTGATTTCCTCTTTCAGAGTGCTCAACCAAGCAAGTTGATTTTCTCCGATGCTCTCCATCATCTCAGCCCTGATTTTTGTTCTCTGTCATTTGCTCTGCTTCTTCTTTGTTTCCTGTTTGTAGGTTTTGTTCGTGTGTTCATTGATGACTAGATCCCTCATAATAGGGTTTAATATGACCTCCAACTCTAATTTAGTTGTGGGCTCTGTATGAAATTTGGTTGCTAATATCTACGCAACCCAAGTTTCTTTCTCACTTATTGGTAAGCTTGACACATTAGTTGATAACCTCATTGTACTAGACACTACTCGATTGATGTTATCCATCTCTTCTGACCTTGCAGAGGCCATGATTTTGTCTGCCTTAATTCTACAGAACTCAAAAAATCGATCCAACTCAAGATTACTCCACTTATGCATGGGACGACGATTTCTAGGAGTAGGATAAAGCTACCCATATCTGAATATCGGTAGTCCTTGAATCCTAATCATGAATTACTGACATGGTATGTTGGTTTTCCATGCTTCATCAATCTGCTTCAAATGATTAACTTTTGATTTAGTTATACAACGACGTTCACTTGATATGTCAGACGGGAAGTACCTGAACCAACGACATGAGGTGATTTGACTAACTATCACCTCCCCCCACATGTTGTTGATTTTACACATTAAACCATGTGACATCGGGGCTGTTGAGAAAATGGTTTCAGGCAAACTGCTTTTCACCCCGATGCACTTCTAAGGGCGCCATGCGTCCACTATTAAAACCACAATGGTTTTCCTCGGTCTGCCCTCACATAATTAAGTTTCGTGCTAGTTCACCGCTCAATATGGGCCTCAATTGTTGATCTAGGTTGCTTCAAGATCAATGGTTCGTAAGACTCCTTCCTTCGTTCTTCCACCATATTTTTCCATATTACCGCCACATACGACCCGAACCTCCAACTAATGCCATGTCTTTACTATGATTTAGTGACCTGCTAAATTTAAACTCATATTTGAAGCATGATTGTCATGGTGATAACACACTAGATTGAATAGTGCATGACATATAATATTTGAATAATAGGCAATAATGAAGACTACTGACAAATATGAGGACTCCACCAATGGGGTCAAATGGAAACCAAGGTACTGCACAAATCCCTATGTGTGATGATTGTTGTTGACATCAAACACAAGGGAAATGGCTCAATCAACGACCAATAATGGTATGTCATCCATTGAGCACAAGGTCACCTATAAATGATGGAAATGGGCCTAGGGTGTGACTCTAGGTAATACTCTCAGAGAAATGTGTCGAAGTCAATAAGATACTAGCAAGAAGTCAATGAGGACCTTCTTTACTAGCATGAGTAAGGGACAAATATACTTGTGATGATGAGATGGACTTGGTGGACTTGGGAAGTCCGACATGCAAGGTCAGAGACTAACTGTAGAATGGATGACTTAGGATGAAACTTCCCTTGAACAAAAACATGACACATTATGTGACTTAGGAAGCATGTATTATAAACTAGGATACATTTGTGACACAAGAGGTATCAACAAACGCTCCATATGGTTGGAAGAATAACCAACTAGGGGAGATAATACTCGATAACAATAAAAACTCTCCTAAATCCATACTAGACCCGGAATGATGAGATACTGACTCAATATTGTTCTTTGTTCAAGGGAACAAAACTGCTTCC
>SNQJ01S0008628.1:31305-53771 GCA_010110895.2 Picea sitchensis | reverse complement strand
TATTAAATCCTAAAAAAGAATAAAATAATGCTATAGTACATTGGAGGAAATGGGTGTCAAGTGTAGGAAAACAAGTTCCAAAGAACAAGGAACATACGTATTCTCAATGCAAGGAAGCATGTGCAAGATAAGGACACTCAAGGGAAGTTTCGTCCAGGTTTAAGGCGTCGAGTCGTAAAGGCATAAATTGCAAGGTTGGGAACTGATAGGAATGCATAAGCGATTGGTTCAACAAAAACATGTTGAAGCTGACATTAGGACTAAAAGCATGATCATTCAATATGAAATGCAATTGGAACTCAACCTCATGTTCTTTTTCATAAATTTAGTCTCCTAATCCCGAAAAAGTGTAAAACAATACCAAGGAGAACTCTTATAGTCAAAGTTTGACTAGAGTATTCCTTTTTTGTAATTAGTCCATTTGGCCTGAAAAGGGGATAAACTTGCACCGAATAGATTTGAAAGAAAATAATCTCACTCAACAATGTTTTCATTTTTAAGGAGTCTGAAAATAGCTTAACTGAAACTCCATGATATAATGGAGGGAGTCTCGCATGTAATAGCTAGAAAAAGATTGAGTAAGAAGAATGAAGTTCATATAGAATATCATGGTGGGACTAAATAGGACTCCCAAGCCTAACATAAATCTTGCAACATGAGTGCCAAAATACATAAGGGGTTCTAAACAAGGGTTCCCATGGAAGGTAGGCTCTACCATATATGAAACGAAATTCTGAGCAAAAGGAAAGGCTTATGTCGTAAGTTAATGGGATCGACCTTGGGTTAAAGTAGTAATGGTGACTATTAAAACAAATATTGGAGGTGTGTGAGACCTACTCTAAATTCCAGTTACACAGAAATATCACATGCGAGAGTCTTGAAAAAGAATCATCCCATTGACAACAAGCGGCCAAAAATATCCAAAGTATAGCATTAAAACCTCCAATGAAAACCACAAAACTACAAGGGACTTTCCATTAGTTGACTTTTTTGGAAAAAATAGCAAACTATAGAAAATGGGTTTCAAAAATTTATATAAAATAGGGCTATTTTACCAATTTACTAATTCCTTTTTACCATTTCACCCAAAAATTACCTAAAGTGGACAAAACCCTTGAACTTTCCTTTGAAGATTCTCGGAGCTTGGACCAATGAAAACCTTGACCGTTGATATCAAGTAAGTATTCTATCCCTATATTTCAATTCCATCCTTTTATTTGTCCATTTTTATGAGAAAATGGGGGTTAAACCTCCCTTTTTCAACACAACTCGTTGCATTCGTGGGTTTCCTCAAATCAACCTACAGATGTCCGTCACTGGTAGAAACACTATCCATGGATATCCGCGTGATCCATGTGGATATTGGTGGCCACCCACCTATTCCAAATGGTTCCTCTTGACATTTTTTAGTTCAACACATTCTTCTATACTTATTTTTAATTGTCGGTTCTACACTTCTGGAGCTGTCTAAAGGCCTACACATATTCCAGGTGGATACTAGTGGCCTCCCACCTAATCCAACTGGATTATTTTGTATGTTTTCATGTCAGCACATCATTTTGTACTTCAAGGGTCGTTTTGGGGCCCTAAACAATGTTTTTTTGGATAGCCATAGTCAAATTGTAGACAGAGTCAAAGTTTGACAGTGTAATGTGTATTTCTCAAAAAGACCTTTCCAACAGGATATCATGTGCATAAAATGGAGGTTGTATGCAAAATTTATGACCACGAGAAGTTGAGGTACCAACTTACCCATAGGGGGCCACATAACTTTTGGCGTTTCACCTCCTATGGTTAGGTTTTTGGATGTCTAGGGTTTTGGCATTCATGAGTAATGTTAAAAAGGTCTTTGGATCCTCATTGTAATCATTCTACTTAGACAAATGAGCATAGCAGCCACATCTCTTCTCAGAGATAGGTACCACCATTCGAGCAAGTTATTTCAGTTCTGCAGTTTTACAGTTTCATCCTATTTCATTTATTCAATAGAAGTTATTGTTCATTGGATATCTATTGTTATCTATGTGTTATTGTATTCAGTCTGTTATTCATTTTGTTCCTCTCATAAATATGGATCAGTGGTATCAAAGCGATCTTCTCTTCATTTATTTTTCTTTGTGCATGTCCCCGACAAGATCTGGGTACAAGAAGTTGGGACTCGAACCAGTCGAACCTTTACAATATTGATCATGCTGAGCCCAACAACAACCCATGGGGGATGAAAATAAATATGATGGAGCAGGAAATCCTTTTAAAATGTTTCTCGAGGAAGACCTCACGTGACAAAGGAATGAAATGATAGACAACTTTGCACATATCCTTTGATGGATGCCCACATGAGAATAATCTTCATCAAGCGTCCATGCAACCCCCTTCAAAGTACATGTAAATTTTTATATTCCATTATTGGAAGGACTGATAGATGTGGATGTTGTAGATAAACAGTTGAATTTACTCGAAGGGTATTTTTCAGTCCACAATTTTTTCGATAGGGAAAAATTACTTTTTCACTCCTCAAGTATGTCCCCCATGTTAAGGACTGGTGGGATACTTACTCTGAGAAAAGGGCCATAGAGGAATCTGCAATATTTGCAGCCACCCCAACATGGGATTCCCTTAGGGATGTCATTAAAGAAAAATACTACCCTGTTGGAAGCTACGAGGACCAATACACTAGATGGACCACCTTGCACCAGGAAAGGGACCAGACAGTACTAGATGTCACCAATATTTTCCATAACATGCACATCAAATTGGGTATCAAATATTTTGCACAACATCTGGTGCTCAAATACCGCAACTGTTTTCATATATACATTCAAACAAAAATGGAGTTTTTGGACATCACATCATTAGGTACGATGTATAGATATGTTGTCAAGATCGAGCAAAAATTTGGATCTGCAAACTCCTCACAGCCAAAGAAAGGAAAAGGTGGCCCCAACCCACACAAAAAGGGATAGATCAAAGATGGCCACTCTTAGAACAATCATTCCAAGCCATAAAAAAATAAGGGTAATGATAAGTCAAAGAAGGACACGGGAAAATGGTGTGAATACCATAAAAGACCTTGTCACAACACCGAATAATGTTTCTCCAAGAAGTCACTCATGGTCGGGCTAAAATCTTCTGAGTCAGAGGGAGATTCTAACTCTGAATCAAATCCAGAAGGAGGGAAGCCAATTATCTATGTTGAACCCATTTCCACATTCGCTACCACCAAAGTCCAGCTAAGTGAACTAGAAGAACCATAGGAAGGCGAATGCCTTTTTCACTCGTAGATGTGGGTAAAAGAGACTCCACTTCTTGTCATTGTCGATAGCGACAATCAGAAGAACATGATCTTAACAGAGGTCGTCAAGTGGCTAGACCTATCGACGACACCGCACCTGTAGCCCTACACCATCGGTTGACTTCTCCAAGGAAGAGATCTTCGTGTCAGGCAACAATGTCGCATGACCTATGACATCAAGCCTTTCAAAGATTAGGTATTGTGTGATATTTCTCCCCTTGAATTTTGTGATTTTCCTTTAGGAAAAACATATTTTTGGAAGAGATATGTTGTGTATGAGTCTATGCCCCACAGTGTTATTATTACTTTGGGTATACAATTGTACAGGATACCATAGGTAGCGCCACCTACTACTATTTCTTTAATCTCTGCTAAGCAATGTAGTAAGGTCATTTCATAGACCAAGAAGTTCGTCTTCTTTGTGATTCATGCTCACAGTAAGCAAAAGTTCATCGCCACATTTGTGGCCTCTACACAGAGTCTCTCTTTGCAACAGAATAAAGTGGATGGGATCATGGAAGAGTACATAGACATCTTCTCCTCACCCACTGGGGTACCGACGCACTTCCAAGTCAAGCATCCAATTGATATAACCCCCGGTGTACCTCTACCTAATGGACCAGTCTATCGTCACTTGATGATGGAAAATAACGAAATCAAGCATCAGATATAAGAGATTCTTAAAAATGAGCACATCATACCTAGCTTCTCCCCTTGTGGAAGATCGATTGTACTGGTGCAGAAGAAATATGAGACCTGGCGGCTTTGCATTGATTACATAGCATTAAACAAAATAACAGTCAGGAACTGGTACCCAATTCCCAGAATTGATGACCTTCTTGACCAAATCAAGGGGGAAAAGTTCTTCAGTAATATTGATCTAAAGTTTGGCTACCACCAGGTTCCCATCGATCCAATTGATATATGGAAGACAACTTTCAAATCTAAAGAAGGTATCTTAGAATGGCTGGTCATGCCCTTTGGATTAACAAATGCACCAACCACTTTTATGAGGTTGATGGATGATGTATTGAGACACTTCACCAACTCTTTTGTGGTGGTATATTTGGATGACATCCTCATCTTCAGAAGAACTTGGGAGGAGCACATGCAGCATATTCAACATGTTTTGAGCACTATGTGGCAGCACAAGCTATATTCCAACTTGGAAAAATGATCCTTTGGCCTGAAAAGGGTCCAATACTTGGGCTACATTGTTGATGAACATGGGGTACATGTTGATCCAACTAAGATCCAAATCATCTGTGAATGGCCAGCCCCAACCACACTCACTAAGATTTGGAGCTTCTTGGGATTATCCAACTTATACCGATGGTTCGTGTTGGGATTCTCCCATATTGCATGGTCTCTTAACCAAGTGACCAAGGGCGGTGGCAGGGAAAATTTCATGTGGGGGAAGGAACAACAATGAGCATTTGATGATCTGAAGCATCTCTTGTGCTCAACTCCAATACTCTCCTTACCCAATTTGCAACAACCATTCAAGATTGAGGCTTATGCATCTGACTATGCTATAGGTGCAGTTGTCACTCAACATAGTCATCCAGTGGCATACCATAGTGAGACACTCTCAGATACTGTCTGAAAAGACCCCAATTATGACAAGGAAATGTATTCCATTGTACAAGCCTGTCGTCAATGGAAACATTACATTCTGGGAAATGAGACAATAATCCACACTGATCACAAGCCTCTGCAGTTCATACAGACACAGGGGAAGCTGCAGAACGACCGCCATCAGAAGTGGTCCAACTACCTGCAACAGTTCCATATCAACATCAAGTATAAGAAAAGGAGCACAAATCATGTTGTTGAATTCCTTAGTCGAACTCATGTGGCTACACTCACCACTATGCTCCATTTCTATGGACATGAGGCATCTGAATGGCCCCAACTTTATTAGAAAGATCCAGACTTCTCCACCACCTATCAGCTCTTGGGTACATGCATGAATGTCATCGATTTTCACATTCATGATGGATTGTTATTTCATCTTGGCCACCTATGTGTTCCTGCAAGCAAGCATGCAAATATGATCTAGGGGGCTCACTACAGTTGGGTGGTGGGACATTTTGGCATGGAGAAAAATGTTGTCGTTCTACAGAAACATTTTTATTGGCCAAAAATTTGACAAGATGTTAGCAAGTATATTAGATATTGCATTGCCTATGAGAATACCAAGACAACCATCAAGAAGAAAGGATTATACACCCCTCTTCCTACTCCCTAGAGGCCTTGGGAATCCATCTCTATGGATGAAATGTATTTCCTTCCATCCACCAAGCACGACAATGATTGTCTATTTGTGGTATTTGATTAGTTTTCGAAGATGGCCATCATCACAGCCTGCAAGAAGAGCATCACAACAACAGATACTTCCGAGCTCTTCTTCGAACGAGTGTGGGTCAATTTTTGGATATCGTAGACCATCATCTCTGATCCAAACAATAGGTTCCTCAACACATTTTGGTCGAGTCTCTAGTCACTGTTGGATAGCAAGATCACTAAATCCGTTGCTTTCCACCCCCAAACCAATGACCAAACATAGGTCGTCAATCGAATGATTGTGCACATCCTACAAAATTACAACTCTAAGAATCCACGTACATGGGATGAGAGTCTCCCTTGTTTTCAACATAGATACAACAAGGCTCTCCATATCTCCACTATCCATAGCCCATTTCAGGTGGGGTTGGGATTCCAACCCTTGGGTCCCGTTGATTTGGAATTACCTCTTTCCACCACACAGGTAGAATCTTCCCATGTTCAGTCTGAGGCTAACAAAGCCACCAGATTCATTGAGTGGATTCAGTACATCCACCAACAGGTCCATGAGATTTTGTAGAAATCCAATGCTAAGTACAAGAAACACCATGATCAACACAAGGTATGACACCAGTTTCAGGTGGGAGACAAGGTCTAGTAACATTTACAGAAAAAGCGCCCTATAGGGACCCATCGGAAGCTCCTCCCACTTCGCTATGGGCCTTACCCTATCACCAAGGCTATGGGTAGCAATGATTTTATTTCTCAACACTCCACCCTTCCTTGTCTTGCACCGAGTGTTCAATGTGGACCTCCTTCAGCCATATTTTCCACCCTTATTGGACACCTCAGAGATCAAGGAAAAACTGACACAAAAAAATATCAACCCTGATTGCATGGAACAGGCATCCACTAATTAGATAGTGGACACACAGGTCAAGAGAGCTTGCCAACAGAGGATCTTGATTTATCAAGTTGTCAAGGCAGGGTAGCTCTTACACCAAGGAAAGTGGCTCACCCGGGGCCAAATTCAGCAAAAGTTTCCTCACTTGATGGGGGAACTCAACGCAATGGAGGGCATTTCTTTATAAGGGGGTAAGACTGATCCAGGTGGATATTGGTGGCCACCCACCTATTCCAACTGCCTCCTCTTGACAATTTTTAGTTTAACACGTTCTTTTTTACTTCTTTGTAATTGTGGGTTCTACACTTCTGGGGTTGTCTAAATCCCTACACATATTCCAAGTGGATACTGATGGACTCCCACCATATCCAACTGGATTATTTTGTATGTTTTCATGTTAGCACATCTTTTTGTACATCCAGGGCCGTTTTGGGTCCCTAAATAGTGTTTTTTTGGATCTTCATAGTCAAATTATAGATCGAGTCAAATTTTGATGGTTGTTGGCCCTTGGTTATGGAAGCAAGCAAATATCAAGGAATAAAAGGGAGAATGTGAATAGCGCGGAAGACACAATGACTGTTATTGGGTCGAAGTGAGAAAAAGAGAAGAAAAGATGGAGTGAAGCTAGAGAAAGTAAGTCGTTGGAAGAGGAGATCGGGGATGAAAGATAAGCAAGGAAGAAGGATCATGGACAACTCAGCAAAAGGAAAAATCTAGCCATGGATGCTTTGGAGCACCGCATGAAAAGGAAGGAAAGATAGGTTGGCAAAGCCTTGAAAATATGGGTCAAGTTGACCTAGGGTTTTAGACACCTAGGGTTTTGGACACCTAGATTTCGGCCTAAGGTTGTCGGTGAGTGATTGTAATGTATAAATAAAGGTCAAGGGGAGTTGGGTTGGGTTAGCATAAAGATAGGTTTTCATTGTTGTTAGTGATCAATCTGATTGTTATTGTGAGAGACTATTGTGGAGAGAGAGAGATAAGTTCTAAGAGTGAGATCCTTCTGGTATTGTAAGATCTTTAGTTGGCTGCAAAGATCAACCCTATAGGTAGGTGCACATGGAGGGGAGAGAAAGAGAGGAGAAGAGAAGATCTGCTAGCCAAAATAACATATAAGAACTGTACGCTTTACTCACATATAATATAGCACAATAATGTGGACATAGCCCTAGAGAGAGGGTGAACCACGTATATTTTGTGTTGTGTGTGATTGATCTTCTGTATCTATCATTGGTATATTGTGATTGCATTACTGCTTTAGATCTGATAAGTAGATGTGCAGAATAGATCTAAGTTGATAAGTGATATATGAATGTTGTGTTGTTCTTGTGTTAGATCCACTTGATATTCCCTTTGGTTGTAGACATCTTTGTCCTGCAACCCCCTCATAACTGCTTCAGGTGAGACTGCATCTGCTTTGCAGGTGTTGCCGAAAGGGCCATTATTTAGTGCTTGTTGGTGCACTCTTAGAGATGAACCCTGGGTCTGCCCCTGTGCCAACAAATGGTTCCGTTGGTGGGACATGAATCTTTTTGAGGGAATTCCAAGGTGGTTTCCATCGAAGACAAAGATTCAAAAGTGGATAGAGAATCAAGAGAATGACTTCTCTTAAGCCCAGAATAAGAACCCTAATCTTAGCACTAAGGATTGGCTAGAAAGATATATCTTCACCGATATACATGAGATATTCTTTGGGGGATCCATTAGGATCTATATGAAGGGAATTAAAGGGCCTATGGGAGAGATGAGGATCCCTTTAAAACTAGATGCAAGACCATTCAAACAGAGACCCTACAGACTAAACCCTAAATATAAGGAGAAAGTGAAGATTGATCTTGACAGAATGCTGGAAGCAGGAATTATAGAACCTGTCGAAGACTCAAAGTGGATAAGCCCTATGGTGGTGCAAGACAAGAAAACAGGAGAAATCAGGATATGCGTAGACCTCAGGAAATTGAATGATTCTTGTTTGCATGACCCCTTCCCTACACCAGTCACTGACGAAGTGTTAAATAATGTGGGAGGCCAGGAAGTATATTCTTTTACAGATGGATTTTTAGGATACCATCAGATCCGGATTGCCAAGGAAGACTACCATAAGGCCACATTTGCAATAGAATGGGGATCCTACCAATATATAGTGATGCCATTTAGATTGAAGAATGCCCCAACCATATTTTCTAGGGTGGTGGCAGAAGCATTCAAGTAATTTCTGCATAAATTTTTAGAATCATACTTTGATGATTGGACTGTTTTTAGCTTATTGAAAAATCACTTTGAATGTCTAAGGCTAATGTTGGATAAATGTAGGCAGTGTCAAATTGCTTTGAACCTGAATAAATGTATTTTCTTTTCACTATTTGGCATGTTGTTAGGTCATATTGTATGCAAGCAAGGATTGCTGGTAGATCCATCCAAAATTGCCATTATAGTTGATCTACCCCCTCCTACGTCAATCAAATAGTTACACACTATGTTGGGACACAAGATACTATAGAAAGTTCATTAAGGGATATGCTCATATTACAACGCCCATGGAGAAGTTGTTGAATAAGGATTGTCGGTTTAGTTGGACAGAAGAATGCCAACAGATCTTTGACACACTGAAACAAAAAATGGTTACTCTGCCCATTCTAGTTTTCCTAGATTGGACCAAGGATTTTCATGTGCATGTCGATGCATCTTCCATTTCTTTATGAGATGTGTTAGCATATCCGAGAGAAGGATATATTGACCACCCGTTATCCTTTTCTAACAAGAAGCTATCTACAACTGAGATTAATTATACCACTACTGAAGGAGAGGGATTATCCATGGTGTATGCATTGCAGAAATTTCGCCACTATTTGTTGGGAGGACACTTTAAAATGTTTAATGATCACTTCACGCTGAAATACCTAGTTAACAAGCCAGTGTTGGGGGGAAGGATATGCAAATGGATTCTGTTGTTTCAAGAATATGATTTTGAGATCATAGTAAATCCAGGGAGAATGAACAAGGGTCTTGACCACTTGTCGAGTTTGGAACATGGAGAAGAGCCAACCAGTTTGGAGGATACACTACCAGATGCATAGCTACTAGCCATTAGAAAGATCGATGACCACTTCGTAGAGACAATCCAATTCCTATCAATAGGAATGGCACCTAGTGAGTACACAATTCCTCATAAGAAACAGTCAGTGGTGCGCACTGCAGATTTCTCACTTATAGTCGGACATCTATACAAGATGGGACCTGATGAGATATTGAGAAGGTGTGTTATGGAGGCAGAACGACTGTTGATCCTAGCAGAAGCTCATGAAGGCATTGCAGGAGGATATTATGTAGGGAAATCAACCGTGTAGAAGGTTCTTAGAGCTGACCTTTGGTGGCCTACTTTACACAGAGATGATAAAGACTATTCTAGATCCTACGATGTATTCCAGAGGGTTGGGAAACCATCCAAAAGAGACGAAATGCCATCAACACCACAACTAACCCTACAAGCATTTGATAAATGGGCCATTGACTTTGTTGGACCTATAAGTCCACCAGGAAAGCATACAGGAGAAAGGTACATAATTATAACAACAGAATACTTGACTAGATGGGCCGAAGAAAGAGCAGTCAAGGAATGTAGTGCAACTACAACTGCACGCTTCATATTCGATGACATCATAACCAGGTTTGGATGCCCAAAGATCCTTATGAATGATCAAGGAACACATTTCATCAATAAGGCATTCAAAGCCTTGACTGAAGAATTTACAGTCCACCATCAGAAGAGCACACCGTACCATCCTCAAGCAAATGGGACAGTTGAAGCATTCAACAAGATCTTAAAGAAGGCACTAACCAAGATTTGTTGTGTGAACAGAGATGATTGGGATTTATAAGTACCATCAGTGTTATGGGCCTATAGAACCACTTGCAAGAATCTGATAATGCAGACCCGTTTTAAGTTGGTATATGGTCTTGAAGTTGTTGTTTCAATGGAATATCTAGTATCAAGCTTGAGAATTGTTTCCTTTACAGATATGGGTGACCTTGGCACTATTCAAGAAAGTCTTGAATAGTTGGTTGAATTGGAAGAAGATAGATTCATTGTAGGATTCCATCAGTAGGTTCAGAAGGAAAGAGAGAGTACCTATCATGATAGGCAGATCGAGAAGAAGGCATTCAAGCAAGGTTATCTAGTACTGGTATATGACAACGAGTTCATAAAACATCCTGGGAAGTTCAAAACGCATTGGATAGGGCCATATGAGATCGCTCATGTTACATAGGGAGGATATGTGCAACTGAAGACTCTGAATGGAGAATGGAAGGAAGGTTTAGTGAATGGGAGCCGGCTAGATTTGTACTATGACAACCAGCTACCTCGCAACTCTCAGTAGAAGCATGAATAAAAATGTCTAGGTACCAGGTGCATTTGAAACTGAGTACCAGACACAAAAAAGATAGTTTGCATAAGGGATGGAGAGGAGGCAAAGAGAAAAATGCAGAGGTTGCACTACGCAGCCTGGAGTCGAAGTAAAACAAGATGATCATATCTAAAGTATCTGGGGATGAGTCACAGGTGAGTGTTGGGGGCCCGTTGGCCCTTAGTTATGGAAGAAAGTGAATATCAAGGAATAAAAGGTATAATGCGAACAACGTGGAAGACATAATGATTGTTATTGGGTCAAATTGAGCAAAAGAGTAGAAAAGATGGAGAGAAGCCCGAGAAAGAAAGTCATTGGAAGAAGATATCGGGGATGATAGATAAGCAAGGATGAAGGATCATGGACAACTCAGCAAGAGGAAAAATATACCGATGGATGCTTTGGAGCACCACGCAAAAAGGAAGGAAAGACAGGCTGGCGAAGCCCTGAAAATATGGGTCAAGTTGACCTAGGGTTTTAGACACCTAGGGTTTTGGTATCTAGGGTTTTGGCCACCTAGGTTTTGGCCTAAGGTTGTCAGTGAGTGATTGTAATGTATAAATAAAGGTCAAGAGGACCTGGGTTGGGTTAGCATCAATATAGGTTGTCATTGTTGCTAGTGATCAATCTGATTGTTATCGTGAGGGACTATTTTGGAGAGAGAGAGAAGCGCTAAGAGTGAGATCCTTCTGGTATTGTAAGATCTTTAGCTGAGTGTAAAGATCAACCTTGCAACTGGGTGCATAGGGAGGGGAGAGAAAGAGAGCATAAGAGAAGATCTGCTAGCCAAGAGCACAGATAAGAATTATACACTTTACTCACATATAATATAGCACAATTCTATGGACATAGCCCTATAGAGAGGGTGAACCACGTATATTTTGTGTTGTGTGTCATTGATCTTCTGTCTCTATCATTGGTATACTATGATTGCATTACTTCTTTAGATCTGATAAGTAGATGTGCAGAATAGATCTAAGTTGATAAGTGATATATGAACATTGTGTTGTTCTTGTGTTAGATCCACTTGATATTCCCTTTGGTTGTAGACATGTCTATCATGCAACCCTCTCGTAACTGCTTAGTGTGAGACTGCATCTGATTCACAGGTGTTGCCGAAAGGGCCAGTAGTTAGGGCTTGTTGGTGCGCTCTTGGATCTGAACCCTAGTTCTTCCCCTATACAAAAACAACAACGTAATTCATAGTTCTCGAAAATACCTTTCCAATGAGCTATCACGTGCCTAAAACGGAGGTCGTATGCTAAAGTTATAACCCTGGGAAGTTGAGGTACCAACTTACCCATAGGGGCCCACATAAATTTTGGCGTTTCACCTCCTAGGGTTAGGTTTTTGGATGTATATGGTTTTGGAATTCATGAGTAATGTTAAAAATGCCTTTGGAGCCTCATTCTAATTATTCTTCTCATATGGATGAGCGTAGTAGCCACATCTCTTCTCAGAGATAGATACCCCATTTGAGGAAGTTGTTTCAGTTCTGTAGTTTTACAGTTTTAACCTATTTCATTTATTCAATAGAAGTTATTTTTCATTGGATATCTATTGTTATCTATGTGTTATTTTATTCAATCTTTTCTTCATTTTGTTTCGCTCATAAATCTGTATCACCATGAATATCAAATATAGAAACCACATATGCCTAGAGTTAACTTTGAAAAAACAAACATTAACTTATTTTTCCTTTGAACTTGGGTAGGATGTTTGTGCACTAGAGGCAACATGAACACAAAGAGGTGGATAGAGGAGTATTTGATTATGACAATTCCAAACAAGAACTCCAAGAATGTGCATGTACATTTTTTTTCAAATTGGTGGTATGAGATCCCAAAGGATACTGTTGAATCTCTTGATTGACTATTGGCACCCAAGTGCAGAATCATTCATGTTTTGGAGGAAATCACTGATGATCAGTGTTGAAGATATATACTTCATTATAGGTTTTTCCTGTAGAGGGGAAGTGCCTAACTTCCAAGCCCGTGGGGGGGTGGTGGGTGGGAGACCTGTCAATGATTATATCAATGAATACTACGGCCATGGCATAGAGAAGAGTGGTTCCCATGTGCCTATCAAACATATCACCAATATAATTCTATGACTTATATTATACACCATGATTCACATTATGGGATCCAAATCCTTGCATTTGGATTCTCGATCCCAAAGGCAACATGGGGTTGAGTTCTTGAGACCGACCATGTTTGAGTGGAGTACAACCATGTTTGAGTTGAGTACAACCATGTTGACTTGCATGAAATCTCAAATTCCAGGCTGCAAGTTAAGAAAGAACAAGAAATTTAGATTTGGTAGCGTCCTTTACACATTTTTCTTCAAGAGGGTGCCCATGACGAACCCCAGGACCTATGTGAGAGGACATCTATGACCATGGCCCGCCATGGTCCAATGGACCGAGTTGTTGGCTCATCTAGGAGGAGTGTAGGTGTCTAACCCATTTGATGATGACTTCTTTTTTTAGTTGGAGCATCAGGTCCCATTTATTGAGGACTATCCATATGTCGAAATTGACTATACCCATGATCTTGACATCATCATTCCTCCTGGTGACGAGCTTGACAACATAGGTAACTTTTATTTTATGTTATTTAATTTTTAGTTTTTTTATTATATATTTTATGTACAAATGAAAACATTCTATCTTTTTTGTGAGATCCATAGTATTAACATGTCCTCCTTCAAATGTGCAGATAGAGCATTGGTGATACTGGCAGGCATTCGACGACACAATTGTCGGGGGTGAGAGGAGCTCAGGCCAAGTGAGGATGTGGTGAGGACTTTGCAGAGTGTGGGTAGGAACTTGGAGGCCTTGACACATTCCATCCCCATGGACATTATAAATGACCTTCCCATAGGGATGTAGCGCCATGTAGGAGTACCTTAGCCATGGGTCTGTATATTCCGACGTCTAGCGAACATCGTACTTTTCTATGACAGGGTTCACCAGCCTCATGCATAGTTTATTATGTGTCGAAAGCCCCATTTTGTAATGATATATATTCAAGGATAGTAGCCAAATATTTTGTATTATGGACCTCTTTTTGGACACACACACACTCACACACACATATATAGATATATATCTATTTTTGTGTGTTATTTTTGTATTTTTACTTGCAAATGAAACATATTTACGTTTGAAATATGTGTTTTTGTAATTAATGAGACAAATGCCAATTTAAAATATAATTAGTGTAGGCATCAACTACTAGATTAGCATGCCTAGGAAGTACATGCTCATAAGTAATGAATTCAAATGATTTCTCCAAAAGACGTACCCTAAGGAAACAACACAACACGATCGAATCATGGATCTAGTATAGAACATTCAACTATGAGACCACCAACTGAGAGTCTAAAAACACCTAAAGGAATCGAATGCCTTGCGACAAAACATCTCGTAAAATATCAATAATAGAGTTATATTCAGAAACATTGTTGCTAGTTTCTCTGAGACACACATCTCCAGTAGACACTAGCTATCTAGTAGATGAATTTGATATAAATTGATGAATACTCATGCATCTTCTAGACAACAGAAGAACAACAATTACTAACACACAAAGACACAAAACTACTAAGCAAAGTTATGTACAAAAAAAAACATTATTTACAAAAGAACCGCCACTTGAGTCGTGAGGCTCAAACAAAGTAATTTTTTAGGTAGATCCGATTTATAGGCTTCGACAACACATTCCCCTCATAATATGAAAGCTCATAAGACCCATTTTCCAACACTTGTCGCACGATATATGGATCGTAGCACATAGGGTTGACATTTCCTTCCCCCGGGCTATCTTTATCCTGGTCACAAACTAAGACAATGTCTCATTCAGAGAAAACCCTAGGAAAAATAGACTTTTCATACTGATACTTGACTCTTTTCTTATGTGCTTCATTTTCCATTGTCGCATATTGACACTTCTCTTCAATTTTTTCAAGGTAAACGAGACATTCTTCGAGCTGAGCTATATCCGGGAGGAGCTCGAGAACTATCTTGAGCAAAGGGATTTCACACTCAATTGACAAGAACTCCTCAACTCCATGGACGAGTTGAAAAGGTGAGAAACCCGTTATAGTCTTAACCGAGGTTTGGTAAGCCCATACTACCAGCTATAGCATCAAGTGTCAATTCGTTCTCATTGAGTTGAATGTTCTTCTCAATATCATTTTTAAAGATTTGTTAATGGCTTCAACCTGATCATTAGCCTGACGATGGTAGGGAGACGACTGCTCATGTCTAAAAACCATTTTTGATGCTAACTCTAACATCATGTGGTTTTGAAAGTGACTTCATTGGTTAGTGAAAATCTCTCTTGGAACCCCAAACCTAGCAATAACTTGATTGAAAATGGTGTTATCGCTCTATAAATTTCCAGAGGTTGTCTAAGTAGAAGAAATTTTCCAGAGGTAACTTTATCCAACCACTTTGAAACTAGAATCTATCCCTACCAGCTTCAGAGAGGGATCTCTCTATATGATTTAGATATGTTTTAACTTTGAGATGTTAGGCTAGTTAAATAAAATAAGATTGAATGGTTTGTTTTTGTTTTTGTTAAGTTGGCTGAAAAGGTTTTTTACGCCTCCATTGGGCTATGGGGTCTGTATTATAAAGATAGAGATCAAAAAATAAATTAAAAGATTCTTTTCACGAGGCAAGATAATTCATTCATTGGATTCTTTAGCAGTAAAGTAATGGATAGCAGAAAAGATGAGAATATTTATTAAAGTAAAGAAGTATTTGAGAATTTCTTCACTGTAATATCAGAAAGATAAACATTAAGATCTTTCAAAGTCAGAAACAGGGTATACAAAGATAAATCCTACAACATGCACTGCTTTTAAAAGATTATATTAGAAAACAATATGGCAACTGAGTGAGAGAAACATTTAACACAGAAAAGTAAACATCACCAATGAATAACACACGAGAATCCTATGAAACATCCCTTTGTATTACTGAAAGATATCATGATAAACAATTATAGACTTTATGGCTTACAGGGCGTAAAGGTCAACCCTCGGTACTTCAAAGTTTGAAGTATTTATAATAAAAAATTACATACGATCCTATCATTAAAGATCAAGATGTGGCAGTTCTAAATTTAGTTAACTAACTCAACAATATAAAAAAATTCAGGAACTGTTTGATGATGTGTTGAAATCTTCATGCTGATTTCTGGGGTAAACCATTGTGCTGACGGGAGAAATTGACCGTCCAACAACTGGGAGAGTGGATCCGGTCCAGGGTTGTCTAAATAACCCAAGCTATTTGGGATAACCCACCCTGACGGGTTTAGCGGCTCCGTTGGCCGATCTAAGGTCCTAAGAAAACAAAAAAGAAAACTACTCTAAACTAATCTAAATGAAAAATAACAATTAAAACAAACTAATAAACTAATCTAACTATTATATATACAATCTACTTTCTAATACTACACAACTATAATTCTATAAAATCAAATGTTCTATTACTAACAGAGTCAAATTAATTTACAAATGTACAACATTTACAAATTACAGATTTGAATGAAAACCTGAAAACTCATTTGTAATCTGTCCTAAGATAGCGAGACTATTGTTTTTTGATTTTATAATTTTATGAAAAAGAAATAACATAAAACTAACTAAACTAAACAACTAAAATAATAACTTCTAACTACGAATCTAAACTATACATATATCTAACTAAAATACTTATACGATACTAACAAATTAACTATTAAATACTAAATAACAAACTGACCTGAAGTAACGCTTTAGGTTTGTCCTGTGTATGCGATGATTGTCTTAGCTGATCGGAGGGAGGAAACCCGCACCGGATTATCCACAAGCTTCTCGTAAACTAGAAGCAGCTTTGCTCTTCAGATATAATTACAGGACAAAAAAGACATAAAAATTTACAGCAACTTTATGATTTATAAATCTCCGTAGTTAGATAAATCTGTATGCAAAGATCTATAGAAAATGATTCAATTAACGAAGAAGAGAAACTTGTGATTCATTAACTGAAACAAAGTAATTGTTGTACTTTTAAATAATGAAAGAGATCAGATATGGATAGCACATTAATCAAATCATATCATCCTGCAATAGATTATGATAGCTAAAGTAGTCTATAATCAACTGGAAAAAATATGCATAAACTTGAAACAAAAGATTGATATATTGAAAGCGAAAGTTGTAGCAAGACATCAACTCTTGTCTCAATTTGTATTAGAAATCCATAGCCTGGTTCTCCCACAAGTGAGGATGATCCTTATTACACAAAATAATAAGTATTTAAAGACCTCCCACATGGTAAAACATCCTTGTGGAAGTTATCAAAACTGTTTACATAAAATCTGGGAAAATATCCCAAGTCTGATTAAACTAGGAACCTAAAATAAAAACTAAATCACAAATATCTCCTAGACTGTCCAGCATGCCCAATGCAATTCAGATGTACCTGAAAGGGGTAAAAAATGGACAAGTTAGGAGGATATTTTGTTAATAAAAATGATAAAAATCTAATTATAACGACTAGCTACAGAATCTTGCGATTCTGTAGCTGGTCTAAATCAGACACATAATCAGCATTAAAATCAATTCAAATCTTTGAAAATACATTCAAACTATCAAAAGATATTTGGTTGCTAAAATCCTTATTCAAATCGACACTTGTATGCAATTTGAACAGACTAAATCAAATGATAAAATAGATAGCTATACTCTGTTTAATTCGTTACCAATTCAGGTATACAAAATCGTATCGAACAGTAATGAAATCATTTCATATCAAATTGACATCGATACAGTTAAACAAATCATAGGCAATTGTTTGTTATTGTTGCCTCATCAACAGGAAACACGATCGAATCCAAACAAGATCATTTTCTCAAACTGATATAATTGTATTAAATATAAACGATCGTGCTAATAGCGAATCAAATCAAAACTGGTATGTAAATTATCACATACGAAATCATAATGGGATTAATCAGTTGATAACAGGGTCTGTGGGATTCGCCAAATCGTTTATTATTGCCAATTGGGGGCGGACGAAATCGATTGACTAGAATTCATTTCAAAATGAACTATTAACCGTATTTGACAGAGATAACATATGTCGACCTGGGTTTAACCAACTCGTTTTGAAAATTAAAATCAAACAGAGCAGTATCAATTCTATTTTTGATATGAATCCAGCTCATAAAATCAATCGTATTAACTGAAGATACACAGCAATCCAATCAAGACAAGAGAGAATCGAATAGTTGGAGTTTAACATAGTCGTTGTGAATCAAAACCGTTCCATGATTCGGGCGTAGATATCTTTTGCACAGGTTTAAATGAGAATATCATTTCCATATAAAATAGAGTCGTTCTTTCCAAATCGGTGTCGAACAGAGTTGTATTCCTGATTTAGAAGATTACATCACACAACATATTAAAATATCATAACAATCAAACTCACGAAATCGTTTCAAAAATCAAATTATCAAAACTCAATCAGGGTCAAAGTGATCCGACCACAACGAAATCATACCAAATCAAAACATGATCATGCTCTAATTTTAGCATGAAAACCTCTTGTTCAGATTAGATACCAACCAAATCCAAGCGAAAGCAAACCATTGATTTCGTTAACTCACACCAACAGTCAGACAAATCAAAACAAATGAAAACCAATCAATTTCTAAACTGGGCACGACCAAATCATTTAACCAAATCATAACCTCATTTAATTTTAGCAAAATGAAAACAATGTACAGGATGAACAACATAACCATTTTTCATTATGGATATAATAGAGTCATTTCGAATAATAGACAGAGCTATTTGAAAACCAAACTCAAATCATTATATTAATCCTAGCAATTCACAAAACGAAATTGATACCTAAATTCATACCTGGATGACGAACAGACAACTTGATCATGACATTTTGGAATTGACAACGGTTGTAGCCGATTTCACCTTCCTAAAAATGATGGAACCAATGGTTTTCTGCTTCCTATCATTTGCTTGAAGCTTGTCCCTTTGGCTTGTCAATACTATAACTTGGTTTTCCAATGCTTTGATTTTTGATTGAAGTAAGGGAACTTCTATATAGTATCGTTCCAACCACACATCACATTGGTCACATGACGACTATCCGGGCTTCGAAAATGCAGGTGAGGGTTTGGTTGCATCGCTGAGGGTTTCATTAGGAAGCTTGATCCCAGGGTATCTAGGATTGTTCCTTAGGCAAGGGGGTAGATTAGAAACGAAGTCATAGGGTGGCTCGGAGCACAGACCTTGGGAGTAAGGATACTCACTAGCTAGGAAGCGTTCAATGTCAGAGTCCGAGTCTTCATTGAGGACTATGGGCTTCTGCTCAACATTAGGTTTAGGTTTATTCCTAGCCATTCTCAAGATAAGCTAGGCATTCTTTTTACCTTTTCCATCAACAATAGGGTTTCCCTTGACCTTTTTGATCACAAGCTTTTTTATAGCCTCAACTTTGTCTGCTAAGACGTCAGGTAAGTCAATATCAGGGTCGACCGAGGGTTTAGGAGAGTGCAGTAGGACATGGAAGGGCACAGTTGGCTCGACCTTAGTTTCACTAACCACAGGCTTGTCAACTTGGACAGGCTCTGCCTCAACAAAACCATTTCGAGAGATAAAAGCTTGCCAGCTATCACCGTGAATATTTAAGTGATGAACAACAATGAGTCTGATTAGGCCGTGGTGGAACAATCTACTATCAGCCTTTTCTCTTTTAAACCTCTTAGCCATTTTAGAAAGACTTCGCTGGAAATAACAATGCATATTCAATGGATACCCCATAAAATTCATTAACAAGGTGATAAAGAAAAACCAGTCCATATCGACCCTCACAGGTCACGAATTGTTTAACCACCATCAAAAGATCATGCCATCTTGGTTTAAGCGTGAAAATGGGCATACCTCTGTCACAGAATGTAACCTTTCGTGAGACGAACAGTAGTGGCCATGGCACCTCCTCAACTTTAGAGTTTTTGAACCATCACGGGCCCGTGGACGCTAACCTGGTGGCAGAGCTAATGAACTCTTCATTCAGCTCAAGCTGAATGTCACCTACCTTGGCCCTACAGCCATCAAAAGTCAGGGCAAACTGTAGTGCAACAAATATATTAAAACCCTCAAACTGTTGTATAAACGTGAGCCAACCGCTATCCTCTAAGTCTTTCCAGGAATTATCGAACAGTAGCAAGGCTTGGCTACCGTTCGGCTCAATTCGCACCACTGGTGCCATAAGGAAGAGCACACGGTGAATGAGCCAGGGTTTGAATGCAGCATACACAGGAAAAAAACACCCGAAGGCTTACCCGAGCTAACAGAGGTGAAACAGGGATAGGAGAAACATTAATGACATCGTGCGAAGGTGGTGGACCTATTTGTTGGCCATGCAGAATAGTCATTACTAATGGTACAACCGCCGATGCTTTCAACTATACAAATCACAACGCACATGTGTTATAACTATGCCATTTCAATCAATCAATTGAAACCTTTGGTAAGTGGATAAACCATGCGTGCAATCAAATGTTATGCCATAGTTTTAAAACCAAACATACAAATCGAAACCAATACCAAGTGTTGGACCAATGAACCAATGTGTTTTGATAACATGAACTAGGTGTCATATTAAATGATATATATCAAGGGTTTAACCATAACACCTATGTATTTTTATGAAACCAATGGTCAATCATATCAAATCAAAGAACATATAAATCCAATTACCAATGCATCACAACCTCAATTACTCATGAAACGAAATTACATAATCAATCAAAGAATGTCCAATGAGTACAGATCAAAAAGTTTTGCCGACTGCATAATGATAAGTAAAATGTAAATGCAATGGGCATATCGACAAGAAGGACAACAACAATTCAATAATGATTTTAATGCGACTTCAAAAGACCAAGTTTTCACGCTTACAGTCGTGAAAACAAAAACGAAGGTAAGTGTGCAAATGGCGCAAAGAATAAAAGTGTGAATTGCGACGAAAAATTTATGTTTGCAAAACATTGGTGTAGGCAGCTTATAAGACAATGAAAAAAATGTGAATTGGATGCCAACAATGGCGACACACTGGTAGAAGCAATTATCTCTGCCAAAAGGACAAATTCAGATTAGGACAGCAAAGATAATTCCAACTCAAAAACAACAACCAGAAAATCGTATAAACATCATAATTAACCAACTATTCCAGCAGTGTTTTAAAAGATGAAAACAGATAACAGTCCTAAGACCAGCGAGTCACGACATTAAAGATAAAATCTCCAATACTGTTGACAGAGCCACTGCTGCCAGCAGGTGTCCATAGCCTCGACAGGGTTTCCATTTAACCCACTCTAACATCTGTATCCTGCCAAGAAGTTCTAGAACAGCATAAAGGACATTAAAGAGGTTTCTTATTTGCAAATTTTCATATACCCGACATTGCTTCGCTACCAGCGGGCCTGTTCAGTACCCTGGCAAAGTTGTCTTGGCGTCATGCATGCATTTACCCGCTGCCAGCAGACCTGTTCAGCATCCCGACAGGTTTACAAGCACTTCCCACAACTCTATTAATAATTTATTTTGTTTTGTTTTTCAAAGATATATAGTTGAGCGGGGTGACACTGAAAATCATGATATTTTAACATATTTTTTTCGACCTCATCAGAATTTTTTAGAACTGTCCTTCATTAAGATCCAGAGATGTTTCATTTACAAAAACAACTTCCTAAGGCAGGGATAAATATTCTTATTCATTCCCTTAAGGAATAGGGACAACGTAAGAAGATAATAGATGATCATGACAAGCTTTACTTAAAGACTGAAATCAATAAACTTCTTTCAAATAACAGCCTTTCTTCAACATGGCAGTAAATTTCAGAAGTAGTTTATAATTGATGTTTAGACAAATTTTCAACAGTCATTTCAGAGAAAGAATTTTCTTTTTTCCTTGTCTGAACGGTTCAAAAATTCAGGTTTGTGTATTTCAACAGCAAAAACTAGTAAGCATAAGGGAGAAATCAAAACACACCAGCGAAGAAAAAATTGGAAAGAAAAGAAATCCAAACAAGAAAAACAAAAAACAAATATGCACAGAAGGTGCATCTAAAAACCTCATGCAACAAATCCCTTGGGAAACTGAAAAGTAGAAAAAACCTATTTGATGGGAAAGCAGTCCTACTCATGGTACCTTGGGTCAGGGTTGATTCAGATTCATTTATCTCTTTACTTTCCATTTAAGATTTTCATGACGATATTGCATTTTTGAAAATAAATGTTCAACTAAGAGTAAAGAGAAAAGGATCAAGGGGACTTCCCTGACAACAGCCGTATTATGGTTCTCGTGGTGTGCCCACTTGCGTTCATGACTGCATTATTACAAAGAGAAATAGTGCGAAATCAAACTGAAAGAAAACCTATTCCTAAACCTACCCTAACTATTAAACGAATCAGGATACTACGTGAAGTCATGCTTCCAATGTAGCCATCAGAATAACTCTAATCCTGCAATGGAAACAAGATCAAGCGTTACTAATAA
>SNQJ01S0008628.1:0-22957 GCA_010110895.2 Picea sitchensis | reverse complement strand
CGGGGGGAGGGGGGGGGGTCTGGAAAAACTTGTCAACCGTAGATCTGAGCACTAGCACCTCAACTGTTCATCTGTGCGTCGTCTTTAATCTGTGAACACAAACTCATATTTTCTCCAAAAACTTACGATAAGTGCTTCATGTGGGTTTGCCCGGGCTTTCCCTATTTTTATCACCATGCGGGTTAGACATCCAACTTTTAAACATCAAAGATATGATTCAACATAGATCATCATCCGTTGTTTTATTTAGATAAGGTAAACTAATAATATGCTCTAACCTACTTACCTATGACATTTATCCCATATTAAACTATTGTACTAAGAAATTAATCTATCCTGAGGTTATTTGACCAAGATTAGACAGTTTGGTCAAATTTATTCACTAGCTAACCTAACTTGCTTGGCTAAGATTAAACAGTTTAGCCAAGATTATACACTAATCCTATCAACATCAATTTAAAAGAACTTGGCCATGTTTGAACTGAATGAACCAAGTCATCATTATTGCATGGGGCTCTATTCAATTTCTTTTATGCCCTCTTTTATTCTTTTTCTTTCTTTTCTTTTTCTTTTTTCCTTTTCTTTCTTTTCTTTTTCTTTTTCCTTTTTCTTTCTTTTCTTTTTCTTTTTCTCAAATTATTTGTAGAATGAAAAATTATTTGGCAACCAAAACAATAAAAGGATAAAATCTTTAGTCACCAGTTGATCCTATAAATTATAGGGTTACAACAGAGGCTCCACCTGGGGATGGTACTCTCCTTGTGAAGTGCCAAGAATCCTGTTTCCCGATGTTCTAAAAACTTAGTGCCTTCTTTGCAGGTTTCAACCATCCAATCAAAGTTATTCACTTAAAAACTTGTAAGCAAAATGAAATGATTTGTACAATGGAAAGGTGTGACCGAAAGGTCCCTACTGAGGAGGGGAATAGTGCTTCAGCATTCTACCATTCACAGGTCCTCTTGGCAGACTGGTCCCATTGCTGTTATTGAGCATAAAAGCATTATTTCCTCTGAATGCTTGAATCATGTAAGGTCCCTTCCATAGATTGTCGAATTTTCCATGCTTCCCCTTATCTTCATTTTGAGCATCCCACCCTAGAACCAAATCACCTAGCTCAAAGTCATCTTCTTTAGTTATTTTATCGAAGATAATTTTAATGCTCTCTTGGACAACCTAAGTTTTGTTGTATACTTCTTCTCTAGACTGTTGCAAGTGGATCATCTAGTTTATCCTTCTTTGGGAGTCATTCGACTAGGCTTACATCTCTTGTAGCAGTTTCATAACGGGAACCCCTAAGGAGGTAGGAAAAACCACTTCAGTACCATATACACTTTGATATGGAGACATACCAATTGACCTCTTAGTGGTCAGTCTGTCGGCCCACAGTGTGAAAACCAACTTGTTATGCCATGACTTTTTGTTTTCTTGCAACGTCTTCTTAATAATGTTCACCAGGGTTCTATTGGATGACTCAGCTAGCCCATTTCCCTGAGGGTAATAAGCAATGGAGTGTCCCAAAATGATATGATACTGGTTGCAAAAATCTATGAGCTTCTTAGACCGGAAAGTAGCTACATTGTCAGTTATGATTTTTCTTGGACACCCAAAATGAGACAAGATATTATTTTCTAGAAATTTAATAATGAAAGAATCAATAGCTTGCCTGCTTGGTACAGCTTCAATCCATTTTTTGAAATAGTCCATAGCAGTAAGAATCCACTAGTGCTGGCCGGAAGAGGGAGGATGTATTTCTCCAATAAAGTCTAATCCCCATTGCTAGAAAGGAGCTTCAATAGATATTGATTTCAGGGGCAAAGGAAGGAGCTTCTTTTATCCCTCGAACACTTGACATTTATGGCATGAAGTTACTTTCTGATGCACATCAACAAATAGTGTAGGCCAATAGAACCCAGCTCTGAGGATTTTATTAGCTTTGGTCTTCTAGCTCAGGTGCCCACCACAGTCTCCTGCATGAAAATCCTGCAATACTTTGTCAGCTTCATCCTTTAACAAACAATTCAACAAAATACCTCTAGGATCCTTCCAATAAAGATTTCCCTCTAGAATGAAAAATTTTAATGCTTTCAATTTAAAAAACCTAGCTTTAGTTTTGGTCAGACCAGGGGCAAAACAAATATCAGGTCTGTGTACCATGGAGAGTTCAAAAATACCTCTTTCACGCTTGGAGTCGCCTACTCTCCCTATTCATCTACTGCAACTAAGAAATTAATATCAATAGCATGGAAATTAGACTCATCCATTAAATTTGCTAGACCTTGACCTTTAATCAGTTTAGTAGGCTTAATCTCTATGTCATACTCCAAAATAATAGTGATCCATTTCCCTCTTCTTCCATCTGGATTTTCTTGGGTTAAAATGTCCTTTACTACGACATTTGGAACATATGCAATGATGTGGGAATGGAGAATATATACTCTAAAATCCTTTATGGATTTTACTAGGGAAAACACTTGTTTCTCCATTATTTTATAATTCAAAGCAGCATCCCTTAAAGATTTACTGAAAAAGGCTATGGGTTGTTCATACCCTTTGTTGTTTTTCTATAGTAATACTGCTGCAATGGTATGTTTAGAAGTGAAAGAGAAAAGGTAAAAATATTTGGTGAAGTTAGGACTAATCAAAACTAGAGCCTCTATGAGTGCATGTTTAACTTGTTCAAAAGACTGCTTGGATTCAGTGTCCCATGTTATTTTTGTGTCATTTTTTAAGATGTTGGTGATGTTCCTGAGAAGCTCGGCAAAGTTAGGTATGAATCTTCTCAGGAAGTTTATTTTGCCAATGAAGGATTGTAACTCTTTGATATTCCTTGGGTGTTCCAGTTTCTGAATGGATTCTATTCTGCTGGGATTTATCTTAATTCTGTCCTTAGAGATTATGTGCCCTAACAGTTTACCTTCCTCTAATCTGAAAAGGCTTTTCTTAGGATTTAGAGAAATCCCAAATTTCCTGCATTTCTCAAACACTCATCTGAGATGTCGTAAGTGCTCTTCAGTGGACTGGGAATAAACAGTTATGTCATCCAGATAAATGACAATAAACCTGCCAAGTTCTTCCACAAAAGTGATGACCATCACTCTTTGGAAAGTGGCCCCAGCGTTCATCAAACCGAAAGGCATTTTCACATATATGAAGCTACCCCAAGGTGTTGTGAAAGTTGTTTTCTCTTGATCATCTTAGTGAACGAGAACCTGGTTGTAGCCTGAGAAACCATCCAGTAAGGAGATTCAGCTGGATCCAACTACCTTTTGTAATATGTGGTCCATTTTTGGCAGTGGGTAGTTGTCCTTTAGGGAAACCTTGTTCAGGTTTTGGAAATCAATGCAAATCCTGATTTCCCCAGTTTTCTTTCGAGTTGGGACCAGATTTGAAACCCATTTGGAAAATTGTAAGGGAACTATGATTTTAGAATCGTACATCTTTTTGATTTCTTTTTCTATCAGGGGAAGTAACTTGGGATTGATTCTCCTAAGTTTTTGTTTGAAAGGTTCTTGATCTTCTTTTATCATGATCCTGTGTTGTATGATGCATGTGTCATAAGATTTTAAGTCTTCATAACCCCAAGAAAACACGTCCACATATTCCTTGAAAAGTTAAATGTATTTGAGTTTTTTCTCAGGGGGTAAAGATTTGCAAAATTTTACCATCTTGGGTTTTTCTTCTGTCCCTATGTTACAGTCTTCAACCTCTTAACCACTAGCTTCAATTTTAGGTTTTTTAGCTACATCATTAAAATCAAATAAGTCTTCTAGTGGAACTAAAACCCTAGGTAAAACAGTACTCTTTAAATGAAAAACATCAGAATCTATCTCATCTTCACCTGGTTCTTCTGAATCTATTTTATTTACACTATTATTTCCAAAAACAGATTTATTTACGTTTTCATCATTGTTTTCTAAGTCTATGTTTGCACACTCGAAATCATTTTTGCATTGTAAAAAATCTTCAATTTGGTCATTGTTCCCAAATACCTGCTAGTATCTGATGTTGTCTGGGACAGTCGGTCTACACTTCACCTCCATCGTGTATGGGCGAGTGGAATGAAAAGGTATCTTGCATGTAGTTTCTGACGTAGCTAAACCATCTACTAAAATGTTCTGTCCCCTGGGCATCACCAGCAAATCAATTTCTGTGAAACATTGAAGGGCATCCAAAACATTATTCCTATAATCTCTATGCCTGGGATGTTTTGTTGCATACTCACCTTTAATTTGTTTGATAATTAATTCAAAATTGCCTCTTACCATGATTTGTTTGGCACCAACCTTCTTTAGTATTTTTAGACCGAGCATCAAATCTTCATACTCGGCTATGTTGTTAGTGCATTGAAAATTCAGTTTGTAAGAATGGTTCTCCAAATACCTATATTTTTTATTATGCAACCAGACTCCTACTCTAGCTCCCTCCTTTCTTACAACTCCATCAAAGTCCATGCTCCAGAAATCTGATGGCAATTCTTTACTTATTATGATTTTCTTCCCTTTTGCCTCAGTGATTTCTTGGCCTTCGTTCGGGTCAAATGTATCTTCTTCTAGCTGAGTGATTTGTTCTTCCATATCGTTGTCGTTATACAGGATGAAGGAATCTAGATCGGAGTGTGCAGAGTACAGAGGATAGTTATGTGGATTTTCTTGGCCGTTGACCATACATTTCATCAACGTCTCTCTGTACAGTCTTCTCTGTTGTCCGAATACTGGGATGGTGGCATATGACATATCTAACTGCAACGTTCCCTTCAACTTGGCCCCCCAAGACCTGGACAACAACATTCCATATTTCAAGGGAATGTGCACAACCACAGCATCCATAACCATGCTTTTTGCTAGAATTTGAACTAGGGTGATGCATAAGTATTTGATTAACCCGATGCATCTAACTTTGTTGGAGTCAAAAGAGTGAAAATATTTGTAGGGCCTGGTGACCTCGAGTCCCAGTTTCTCCATCACTACTTTAGGCATCATGTTGTGGGAAGCACCCGAATCTAACATAGCATTGTGCAGAATCAGGTCATGTATATTAAGGATGATGTAAAAATGAGAAACAACACCAGTGTCAGTCTAACCATAAACTTTAGGGCCAAACAGGAGTTCAGGTTGATCATCGGTAAGATTTACTGTGTCCAAATGATTCACGGATACGACAGTTAAGGCCTTTGTGCCTATATCAGGCTCAATGCTCAGATCTTTGATCACTTGTGATCAGTAAGCGTCCTTACTGATAAACTCGGAAAGGGAATAGGGATCTTCACTTTGGATAATTCCCCTTCAAGGCTGAAAGGAATAGGTGCTCTGCTTTGGCTCAACAATTATGGTTTGTACACCATAGTTTTTTGGGCAGAAGTACTTGGTCGATTGGTTGATGAAACCTCATTCTGCGTTGATCTTTGTAAAATGGTAGGGTTTCTTTTTGCTGGAGGTTCAACATTACCTTTCTCAGGGATCTTCTTAGTAGAAAGATCAGAGGTTTTCTTGGTTTCTACTGTTTTCTTCATTTCGGTTACCTTTTTTGGGGAATTTTCATCTGTCTTTTTTCTTCGCAGATTGTACTTCTTGTGTACCTCCAAAATGGTGTTTTCAAATACCTTCTGATCTATCTCCTCGGCTTCATCACTTAACTCTGTTTGAGAAAGAAGAAAAAGTTCTTTCTCTTCCTGAGTAAGGAAGATGGCTTCATTGTCATGAATGCCCATGAGGTTTATATGCATGTCATCTAATTCTTCAATTATCTCTTCACCTTCATCGGCATAATTTTTCTGTAGGGGTGGTCTGATCTATTGATCAGGAACTCTCTGTTCTCTTTGATCCCTAGGATCTCTTTTCCTGATTTGAGGGGGATTTCTTCTAAAGTTAGGATTCTGAATTTGTGGAACCGGTGGGTTTTCTCTAGGAGGATTTATTTTAGCTATAGTGAGTCTCTCCATCATCCTTTCCATTGTTCTAGCTAAGGAATCCAATTTGGTGTTAGAAGAGGATGTGGAAGGTTCCTCTTTAATCATGACTCTCCTCTCTGTTCTCTGTTGTGCCCTTCTAGCTAACAGGTTGGCCTCCACACTTATTGCACTTTTCTGCATGTCCTCTAGAGTGGTAGAGTTTCTTTCCCTTAACTGGTACGACATATCAGTGTCAAAACCGTTAGGGAATTTTTTCAACACCAAACCTTGTGGAGGTTTGATATCGGTTGGAATTGCATTGTACAGATTGTTGAAGCGGGTGCAGTAGTCCTGTACTGTCTCTCCTTGATTATTTTTTATCATGGATGATTTTAGGGGCTAAATTTCATTCGTGGGATATTTTTCCATGGTTTTTCCCAAAAGTAGATTCGCTATTCTAAAAATGATTTGCCCAAATTCTATAGGATAAAATTATTTTACCTTAAAAATAGCCAAAATTTTATACAAACTATATAAATTCCTTAGAAATTTGAATATTTTTACAAAATATCGCCAAACATTTATAGTTGGCATATGAAGGATTACTAAGATTCGCCAAGGTTTCTACATTTAAAAAAAAAAATTACATCCTTAAAATCATCCCTGCTTTTGATGTTTTTGTATTCTGACAAGATCTGGAGAGGATTTTTCTTTACCTCCCATCTATCCAAAAAACTTCTTTGAAACGCTGCAAGGTCGACCACTGACGCATCACGTAAGCATTTGTACCATTTCTTAATGTCCCCAGTCAGACTCTGCGCAAATAGTCTCATTTGAACATCAGCTTCATCCACTTCCTGCAAGTCAAAATAGTCATTCATTTTATCAACATGTTGTTGTGCATTCAAGGGCCCAATACCATAGAACTGTGGAAGTCTTGTTTTATAGTCCTGGGGCATGGCGTGTAAAGGTGCGTCGAACACCAAGGGAGCATATCTGGCCACCATGATAGGTGGAGGAGGCGGGACAACAACTTGGATGAGAGGGGGAGCGGTGACAAAAGATGAGGAGGATGAAGGACTAGCAGGAACAGAGTGAGTGGGTTGAGGTTTTACAGAGGCTGCAGCGATATATATGGCAAAAAGTTCGACTGACTGCTGGAAGTGGGCTTGGTGTATAGCTTGATCAAGATTCGCTACTAAAATTTCTAGCTTGTCGGATTCTCCAAGGAATCTTTTATCAGGGTCCGCCCTGGGAGATAGTAATTTAGGGGTCCGGGGTTGCATGATGGTTGGGTCTAGAACGGTTTCAGTCACAAAGCTATATGATTTCATTCTAAATAGGATTTGTTCAAAAATGAAGTCAAAGTTGAGATCCTGAAGGGAAACAAGTTCCTCTGGAAGAGAAAGGGACCTATGAAGGGGTCTATGATTCCCTGAAACTTCTGCAATGGTATTCTTTCTGAGTAACTGTTCTGGATTATTAGTTTCTACTGCAGGTTCTGGGTCTGGGTGGGATCGAGTATAAACTCTTTTAGGAGCCAAATTTTATAATTTTATATATTTTTATTTTTATGAATCCGAGATTACAATGTACAAGCCTTAACAACCTCTGAACATCATCTCTTTCTCAGAATTATAATTAGTTTAGAAACAATGTTTTCTTCTAGGGAAATGAAATCGTGGGGTTGAAAGTTTGTTTAGTTCCCCAGTGGAGTCGCCACTATGTTATCGCTCTATAAATTCCCAAAGGTTGTCTGAGTAGAAGAAACTTTCCAAAGGTAACTTTATCCAACCACTTCGAAACTAGAATCTAGCCCTTCTAGCTTCAGAGAGGGATCTCTCAATATGATTTAGATATGTTTTAACTTTGAGATGTTAGGCTAGTTAAATAAAATAAGATTGAATGGTTTGTTTTTCTTTTTGTTAAGTTGGATGAAAAGGTTTTTTACACCTCCATTGGGCTATGGGGTCTGTATTATAAAGATAGAGATATAAACAGAAATTAAAAGATTCTTTTCACGGGGCAAGATAATGCATTCATTGGATTCTTTAGTAGTAAAGTAATCGATAGCAGAAAAGATGAGAATATCTATTAAAGTAAAGAAGCATTTGAGAATTTCTTCATTGTAATATCAGAAAGATAAACATTAAGATCTTTCAAAGTCAGAAACAGGGTATTAGAAAACAATATTATATTAAAAGATTATATTAGAAAACAATATGGAAACTGAGCGAGAGAAACATTTAACACAAAAAAGTAAACATCGCCAATGAATAACACGCAAGAATCCTATGAAACATCCCTTTGTATTACTGAAAGATATCCTGATAAACAATTATAGACTTTATGGCTTACAGGGCGTAAAGATCAACCCTCGGTACTTCAAAGTTTGAAGTATTTATAATAAAAAATTACATACGATCCTATCATTAAAGATCAAGATGTGGCAGTTCTAAATTTAGTTAACTAACTCACCAAGATACAAAAATTCAGGAACTGTTTGATGATGTGTTGAAATCTTCATGCTGATTTATGGGGTAAACCATTGGTGAGTCCTCTACATGACTTCATCCGATTGGATTGATGACTGGGCTTGGACACCTCAGCTCTTACTCGATCAGATTGCATAGCTCTTCCCATTGAAGGTGACTGGGAATGGTGACTTTGAGTAGTCTTCGGTATATTTCATCCATCTCTGTATACTTGGCAAAAGTTGGCTTGACGATGAAAATATACTGGATCTCGTGTTGTATGTTGATGTTTGACTACAAAGCTTCTAAGAATGCCTTGTCCGTTATACTGCCCTGTATTCCCGAGAACTTCGAGCTGTCTTTGGCCACTGTGGCTAGCTTCTTTTTATAATCAGAGAGTGTCATTAACTTGTCATTTATGACCTTTAAGCTAGGGAGGCCTTTCTTCTGTAGAGCTTCAATTTTGTTGAAAAATCTTTTCACTCCTATGTCCATAATCTGGACATTTTCATCTAGCTGTGGAATTAGTCCTCTTTTGGTCAGAACCCTCTTGACCTCAAGGATGGTTTCCATCCTATATTCAATATTCAACTCCTCTAACTCTTCTCTGGTTTTTGAATTTAGAAATTTAATGATCTCAGTGGCTTCTGTGGGCATCTCTCCCAATTCTCCTCTTATTCTCTCAATAGCCTGCTTGCTTCTTTGCACCAGTTCATTTTGCTCGAACATGATTTGTACCATAGGCCATATTTCATTTATAGATTTGGAGATATCCAACCAGAAACTTTCGTTGGCCTCAACAAGTGTTTTGCCTGCCACTGTTTGCTTTTGAAGCTGTTGCAATTCCTGTTGAAGCTTGTCTGATGTTTGTTTCTCCATGGAGTAACTGGTTTGGTAAGAAGACTTGAGTTCCTAAAGGTTATCAACCTCCTTTCTAAGTCTGCCAATCTCTGTCTCTTGCAAGTTCATATCCTCCATGGATTTTTCCAATTCTACTGTCTTCTCCAGAGCAGTTAGTGGAGTTGTTGAGGGGATTCCCGCTGCAGATGTTGTGCTTACTCCTGCAAGTGGAACTGCGCTCAATGGAATGACTTCCATATGCTTTGATTGTTCCTTCTCTTTCACTAACCTTTCTAGCTCTACTTCCATCTCTTTCAACTTTGCATTCTACTCCATGATCAACTTGATCATCTCATCCTTTTCCTCTTTTGCCTCAGCTATCTCCTTTGCCTGTGCATCTTCCATTGTTGGTATTTTCAATTATTTCCTCAGAGATGCTATATTGGCATTTTTATTTTTTAACATCTCCTCGACTGCTTTCACATTCGAAAGGTCATACGCGATCTTGAGGAACGATTCTTCCAATGTCTTAATTCTATTATCCTTTGCAAAGGATGATATATTTTCTAATTTCAATTGTGTCTGAACATTGCTCAAAGATATCTGTAATTTAGCAACCGCAGTAGAAGCATTTGCCAACGTGGAGAAAATCATTTCTCCAGTTTGCTTGTTTAGATCCATCTGATCAGTGGGATGCACATCTCTAGTATGAAACTCGAATGTTGCTCTTTTGTAATCAGTGATTTCTTTCGGGTCCGACACCTGTGCCTGCAGAAAAGACATGTGCATTCTACCCTTCTTTGTATTGAATGCAGACAATAGTTTGTGTTGTGTCATTGATGTCTGTTTCCAAAACTGAGCATAAGTACTGTTGGTCAGCGTCTAATTTTTCTTTTTGATCAGGTCATACTTCTCAAAAATACTCAACTTTGGTCCAACTTTACTCGGCTGGTCAACTAGTGGAGTATCTATAGGCTTCTTGGATGAAACTATAGACATGATCTGTTTGCTTCTTGTGCTATGAAGTGACCGATCATCTTTTATACTTGTAGTGAATTGGATTTCTCTTTCACCAACCATGTCAGATGCATGACTGGCTTTTGGCATTTTGGTGTGTAATTGGAAATCTTCAGCTGAGACTTCGGTGACAGAAGGTGAAGTATCCTTCCTGGATCTTTTCTCTTTGGGAACCTTTGGTGTAGTTCTCTGTGAGATGGTGACCAAAGGGTCCTACTGTTCTATCTCTACCAGAGTGTTCAGCTCCCATTCTGTTTGATTTGCGAACTTCTCTATCTCGGTCTTGGGTGTATGAACATATGGAACATTTTTATTTTTAATCCTCATCTCAGAAATTATCCCACACGGATCATAGTGCCATATGAAACTAACATGAAACTTCAATTCTTTCAACATTTTGTCTGCTTCCTCCCTGGCGCCTTGGTTATTACAAATGAATGACCCTATTTGCCCTTTAATTCTAAGTTGTTATTTCTTTTCAAGAGACACAACATGTATGTCATTGGAGTTAATCATTTTCCTTATGTACTCTAGGGAAAATATCTTTACGGGCAAATACTTGGCAGTTTGTATGGAGCTAACTCACATCCATATACTCTGATCTCGGTGTGGTTTTGGTAAAGATACTAGTCTCCAATTTTTGCAAGGTCTGAGAGGTGTAAGATCCTCTAAATCTCCTCATTTATTCTTGGTTCATGTCTTCCATTGAGCATGCTCACCACTGGGTGGTAAAACTGCTCGATAAACTGTTTGAAATTGAACTCTATGGAATTTTGTCTGAGTAGTGGAGTCCAAGCTGCTACTGCCTGCGGCCTCCCATCTTTGTCCATTTTCTGCATTGAGAAGGAGAACCTGTCCGCTTGAAAGAAAGTGAACATGTAGGCCAGTATTGAGGAATACCAGAACATTCCCTCTGTGGCGAAATTTGAAAAATACTCATGAATACTGTCCACCAGGAAAGTGATGTAGTTGAACTGAATGGTAGGTATTTCTTCTGTGGAGAAAATGGACAGAAAACCCAATATGGGTTCATCCACCCATTAGTCTAAAAAATAACTGAGCGGAGCACAGATTGATGAAATGACCTAGTTTCCCTTCTTTGAGAATAGGGAGGAAGGATACGGGGGATTTGTATTGGGGAGTTGGGCAACCTGTGGGAGGAAAAGCTCGAAAATCTGGGCTCTCTAAGGGAAAGATAGTTTTTGGTATAGCTCTGTTATGACTTCAAGATTAAAAGGGGAGGCAGATTCAGTTCTGGTTATCTGCATCATCTGATCAATGGCCTCTGGTGTGATGAAGAACAGAGTTTCTCCTGATGAAGATACTATGGCTCTCTGATCGGGAGGTAATGAGCCTACCATTTGAGGGAAAATTCAGGGAAATGGTGAAACTGGGGGAAAAGATACAGAGGAAGGTTGGACTCCCAAAGCCCAATTTCATCGCTCTGATCTAAGAAAGTGTCTTTAATCCATGACTGCAAATCCGTGAAGTCAAATTCACACCTGGTGTCTGTGATTAAATGATATTTGTTGGCCAAATGGATCCTGTCGAGATCAATAGGAGGCGAGAGGAAAGGATTTTCATCGGCTTCTGCTTTCTTGGATTTTGGTGCCATCACTGTGAAAATACTTGCAATTCAAACAAAGTGTTAGTGGGGATGACTGTGGTTTGGGACGGCTAACTAAACGGAGATAAAAATGGGATAAAATATCTGGTGCGAGGACAAAGTAAGCAATGGGAGAATGAAAGAAAATAGTAGTTTTGAGCAAACGGATACCTGTTGGGTACGGGGGACAGATCAACAGGCTAACGGATAAGTTAGCCTATAATAAATGGCCAACGGGTCCTTTGGAGTGTGAGATGGCAGGTAATAATGAATGACGAATATGACCGGGTGACATGGAGGGCGTTTATTAGGAACTGACCATGGTGAAGGGACTTGTAATGGGTGAATAGGGGGAATGGACTGACAGAGTAATGAGAAGTGACCCTTAGGGGAAAATAATGGAAAATGATGTCATGAGGAGACGGGGGATATGTTAGAAAATGGTTAGTGGTACATGGCAGGAGTCTGGAGCAATGGATTCCTGCCACGTTAGAAAAGGGGACCCTCTAGAAAAACATCCCATTCCAGACCCCCTTCGTTAAAATAGGCGATGGAGGGGTCCAAAATACCATCGGTCGTCATCGTGCAACCATTGAATGGTAGATGCGTGCGCCGGTACTGCCGGCGTTCTGAACCCACCCACCATTAAGCGAGAGCGATCCGAGTGCGGAATTTAATCTCCCATCAGTCGTCCATCGACACGCTTTCCATTGGACCGTAGATCTGTGCGCAATTTTTAACCGGCATTCTAGACCCACCCCCCACCATTAAAAGCAGAACGATCGGGGGGGTCTGGAATTCAATCTCCACCATGGATCTAGGCGCTAATGTCTCAGTCGTTTAGATGCGTGCCTTTGTTATCCATGATTCCAGACCCCCCTCCCCTAACGTTAAAAGTAGAAAGGTCAAGGGGGTCCGAAAAAACTTGTGAACCATAGATCTGAGTGCTGACACCTTAGTTGTTCATCTATGTGTCATCTTTAATCTGTGAGCACAAACTCATATTTGCTCCGAAAACTTAGGATAAGGGCTTCATGTGAGTTTTCCTGGGATTTCCCTATTTTTATCACCATGGGGGTTAGACATCCAACTTTTAAACACCAAATATATGATTCAACATCGATCATCATGCCTTGTTTTATTGAGATAAAGTAAACTAATCATATGCTCTAACCTACTTACCTATGACATTTAGCCAAGATTAAACTATTGGACTAAGAAATTACTCTATCCTGAGGTTATTTGACCAATATTAGATAGTTTGGTCAAATTTATTCACTAGCTAACCTAACTTGCTTGGCTAAGATTAAACAATTTAGCCAAGCTTATTCACTAATCCTATCAACATCAATTTAAAAGAACCTGGCCATGTTTGAACTGAATGAACCAAGTCATCATTATTGCATGGGGCTCTATTCAATTTCTTTTATGCCCTCTTTTATTCTTTTTCTTTCTTTTCTTTTTCTTTTTTCCTTTTCTTTCTTTTCTTTTTCTTTTTTCTTTTTCTTTCTTTTATTTTTCTTTTTCTCAAATTATTTGCAGAATGAAAAATTATTTGGCAACCAAAATAATAAAAGGATAAAATCTTCAGTCACCAGTTGATCCTATAAATTATAGGGTTGCAACAAATGGAAAGTGTGGTAGTTTAACCATCATTCACAAATGTCGGCATGGCTTCATCCCACTTAGTAAAGTAGTCCAGGACCACTATGATGTAATGATTCCCCTTACACAAAATTGGGTGGCATGTCATAAAATATACCCCCCATTTGATGAAGGGACCGACGTGTTATATTCTTTGCACGAATAGAATTAGTGTTTTCTACATTATGCCAGGGTTTAGGGGTAGCTCCCTCGAGAAAAAAAATTCCTCAGGAAATGTGTTGCATTTTTACCTTGTTTTTTGTGCTACCTCGATTTTTGTGTCCATTGTTGGGTAGTTTTTCAGCACATGGTTTTTGCCGATGGTTTTATATTTTTGGTTAAGGAATTAGGGTTGTTGACTAATCCAGGTCATTGGGTTAGGTTTTTGGATGTCACTGGCTCCTATATGTATATTGTATTGCAAACAATGTACCACTATGAATGAATATAGAATATGTTGGTTTTCCTAGTTTGGGTTTCCAGGGGAAAAATCTTTGTGTAATGTGTGCATTTTATATTGTATCTTTTCTATTATTTTATTTAAAATCTACATTTCATATCAAAGAAATTATTGGCTTCGGGTGGATGCCTTTGTGGTCAAGGGTTTGGCTCGGGATTGTGATAAGCCTTATTACAATGGGAGATTTGTGGTATTGATTCTTCAGGTGAAGAGAAATGGAAAGCAATTTGAAAATGGAGATCTATAAATTTAATGGGAAAACTTTTGAGCTATGGAAGCTCAAGATGGAAGATCTGTTGTTGGAAAGAGATCATTGGATCGCACTAGATCTAGGTACTGCACCTACAAGAAATTCAAAAAATGACTGGAAAAATTTGGATCATAAAGTGAAGAGCACAATCTGATTATGTCTCTCAGATTTAGTATTACTGAATGTGTCAAAGGAAGCTACAAAAAAACATTTATGGGATAAGTTGGGGAATTTGTATCAGTGTAAGTCTTGTTGGCAACCATATTAATCTCTACCTTTTTTTACAAGCTGCCTACACAAGGTTTTTAAACCCTTATTAATCGTCGCAACTGTTTAAATGATATCTTTATTATTCGCTTTTTGCATACCTACTTTTCGTTTTCATTTTCACGACTGCAAGCGTGAAAACCCACAGTTGGAATTCATGTTGATTACATCAAAGGATTAATGATCATTTGGTTTATCGTGAACCTACTTGTTTACATGGTTATAACTCCTTGACCTCAAACACACCATTGGTTACATATTTATCGAAACATCAAATATTTATGCATTTGACTATTGTTAATATGGTGTTGATTTATATAATCATTGACACAATGGTTTGTTTGACACATTGACTTTTGGGTCAAATCGTGGGTATGTAATGGTTCATTTGATATGTTGATCAAATTTCTTTTGGATATGCATTGTTATGATTTGAATGTACCATTACACCAAGGCGTCGTTCCAAGTACAACCCGATATGATGTTCTTGCATGGCCTCGATTTACACCACTATCCTTGCACGCATAGCATTAACGCTCTGAGTTGCTTTTGCATTGTGTTGGGGAAGCTTCGGGACAATGGTTCTGTGTCTATCCTATCAAACACTATCGTCGAATACCCTGTTGATTTTGTGCTATTAGCTATGGCTCTTATAGTGAGAATTGAACCCAACGGTGTCCAAACTTTGTTGTTGTTTGATAATGCCCGAGAGGACTTAGAGAGGAATGGTTGGCGAGTCTTTGTTGAGAAGTTCGAGGGTTTTAACCTCGCATTTGATCAACAATTCATGCTAATGTTCGATGGTTGTAGAGCCAAAATTAGGGACATCCAACTCGAGTTAAACGAAGATTTCATTAGCTCAGCCACTGGTCTGCCAGCCGTGGGACAAAAATGGTTTAAAAACTCAAAGGTTGACGAAGTTTCCTGGTCACTGTTGTTTATCTCAAGGAAGATTAACAGCTGTGACAAAGGTATGCCCGTTACAACTCTAAAACCTAGATGGCATGATTTGTTAGCTATTGTCAAGCAGTTTGTTACCTATGAGGGTAGATATGGTTTAGTTTTCTTATACCACTTGCGGTTGCTCATGAGTTTTATCAATTTTCCCTTAAACATGCCATATTTTCTCCTTCAGAATTTATAAAAAATGGCTAAGCGTTTCAAAAGGGAGAAAGCCGACTCCAACCTCTTCCACCACTGTTTAATTAAAATTATTATGGTTCATCAATTGAAGTTGAATGGCGATTGTTGGGATGCTTTCTTATTAAGGAATGGCTTTGCTAGTCCTGAAATAGGACAAGTTGACAAATCCGTTGTTACAGAAACCCTTGGCGGGCCTTTCATTCCCCCTCCTTTGCTCTTGCCCTCTGTTGAGCCCTCAACCTACCTGAACACTACCCAACCTGACAAACTGCCTGATTCATGTCCAAAAGATGGTGGTAAGCCTGTTAAAAAGTCTGCAAAGAAAACGGGTAAAGGTAACAGTGATATCAATTACAAGGGTAAAAAGACCGCACACTGAGTTTCACGGTGTGCTCGTAATAAACCTAAAGAAAACGCAGTACAAAAACCAATTATGTTAAGTGAAGATTTTGATTCTGAAATCGAACGGTTTATAACCGAAGAGTATCCATAATCACACGGACTTTGCTCAGTTAATCCCTATGACTATGTGACGAACCTCCCACCGTGTCTTAGAGACAAACCCAACTTCCCTGAGATCAAACTTGACAGAGAAACTATAGGTCAAATAAGAAGTTCCTCACCTGTGAATACACAACCTATTCAACCACAGTGCAACGAATGTCAGTCGTGGCTTGACCGATATTACAGAGACGTCCCTTTGCTCCAATCTAGGATCAAGTCCTTGGAGGACCGAGTGAATGTGCTAACTAAGGAGAATGATAGATTGCAAAATGTAGCTCAAGCTAATGATAAAAGATAGAAGACCACAGGTTCTGTTGTCTTTAAGAATGTGGAGGCGGCCACTGCCATTGTGAATTCGAAAATAGATTGATTAAAATGAATCCTTGAATCCGAGGTATGGTATTTTAAAAGTAATTATAAGATGATTTTGTTTTTATTCTGAATTAGCATACAAGATTTGTTTGCTCAAATTGCATCTATTTCTGTTTTGATTGAATTGATAAAACACGATTATGTTTATAATAATAACTAGCTACAAAATCGTGAGATTCTGTAGCTAGTTACTAAAATTCGAATTCTTTGATTTAACAACTAAAATGCAATCTGAAATCATGTATTCTTGTGCGTTTACAGGTACATACGAATTCTAAAGGAGATTGGATCGCTAGTGGCATCTCTGAACATGCTATTTCTTTACATGGTTTTAGATTAGGATGTTAGTTTTGGATAACAATGGGAATTTGGGAGATTGTATTCCCCATAATTTTTGGAACTGATTTGATGATTTCCACAGGAAGTTTTTAGATCCTGTGGCCTTTATAAATGTATTATTTTGTAAACTAAGACCCATCGCTGCCTGGGAGTAGAAACTATGGATTGGTGATTATCAGACTTGAATGAAAGTGGATATTTGCACAGCTTTAGCTTCAATATATCATATTTCTGTTCAAGTTTTGCTCATTTCGATTTGTAATCAAATTTTGACTACTTTAGATATCATGATTTGTTACAGGTTGATGCGATGGGATTTATATAGTGTCCATGTTTTATGTCTCTCATTTTATATACAACAATTAATCTGTTCACATTTGATGATTAGAAGGTTTCTCTTCTTTATTCAATGAACAATTATATGCAAATTTTCATACTCAGATTTATCTTAATATGATCGTTTGTCAAATAATAAATTGTTGTTGCTACATATCTTATTTGTTCTGTCATTAGAATTCAAAGCGTTACTTCTTTGCATTTACGAGAAGCATTGGGAAAATCTCGTGTGGGTTGGCCTCATCAAACAACAAGCGTAGATGCTACGCACAGGACACATAGGATATGTGATTACAGGTTAGTTTGCTAGTAGCATTCTATTAGTTTAATTAATATAAGAATTTTTTGTAGTTTAGATACACTGTGTAGATTGTTATTTTTATTTTTCTCAACTAGATAGCTGTCATTTCATTTCTTGTTCATAAAAGTTATAAAAAAATCAAAAATACTGAACAATAGCTTCACTGTCAATTCATATATGATTTTCGCAGGTTTTCGATAAAAAAATTTGCATTTTGTGAATATTGTACATATAATAGAAATATAAATATATCAATACACTGTATATTTATTAAGTAGAACCATTATTCTGTTAGTTAGTAAAACTGTAAATATATTTTAGACTGTATATAGTTTTCAGCAGTTGTTTGTTTTTCATTTAGTTAGTTTCTTTAGTTTTGTGTCTTTTCACTTTCGTAGGACTTAGATCGGCCAACAGAGTTTCTAAACCCATCGGAGTGGATTAATCCAAACAGCTTGGGTTATTTAGACAACCCCAGAACGGATCCACTCCTCCAGTTGATGAGCGGTTAATTTCGCCCATCAACAAATGGCATTAGAAGGAGGGCCTAAAAATTATTAATGGCACGAGGTGGTCGTAAGACTCCTCCACCACCCACCCTCTCACCTATAGTGACAAGAAGTCATTCAAATGACAACATTGTCCCTCAAACAGCAACCACATCAAATGACGATCTACGGATCACAGTCGAACCAGTAACTCCAAATCCTACAGGTGGTGACGTACAAGAGATTGTCTGCCAATCTCTCATAAGAACACATAGTGCCTTCGCCCGTTTAAGACAACCAAACCGACCTTTGGACCAACCATTAGATTTCTCTGATATCAAAGAACAACTTGGAGGCACTAACCTCACTTTAAACCCTACAAATCCAATCCTCACTCCTGCTGCAAGAGGATCTGGTATACCACCCTCACCACCTCCTTCATCCCCTTCTTCTTCTGGAGAAGAATCCTCTGACGAAGGCAGTTCCTCATCCCAGCCTTTGACACCGCCCACACCAATGGCCAACTAGAACAATCCTGCTAGACCCTGTCTCAACCAAGATGCAGTGGTCGTACCTGGGCCTCAACATCCCTTACCCAAACACCCGGAGAAGTGGCTCCCTAAATTTGACCCAGACTCTAAAGAGATCACCGAAGATCACATCAAAAAGTTTATGTTAGCCATTAGACTCCATCATGTCGAGCACGAAGATGTGGTCTGCAGATTGTTTCCCTACACCTTCGAGGGCAATGCCTCTACCTGGTACTTTGCCCAACAGCCCCATACCATCGTGTCATGGGAGAAGTTTGAATCTTGTTTTCTTGAGAAGTTTGGAGACGAAAAGTCCCCAAAAGTTCTAGTCATGGAGATTTCTAGTTTAAGAATGAACCCCAAAGAGAAAATCAAAGACTTTAACCAAAGATTATTAACACTAAAGAATCGAATCCCTACGGATTCGATGCTCGTTGAGAATCTTATCATAGCATATTATACGAAATCCTTACATCAAAGTATAGCCATTTGGGTAAAGAGATCTAAGAAAGCTACATTGTTAGAGGCTTTCGAAGAGGCTAGTCAGATCGAGAAATACATCCTCAGCTTAAAAGACACTACTAGCAATGAAATAGAGACTATTTCATCTTCCAAAAATAAAATCGAAAACCTCCCTAGACCTGCCCAAAACAAAACGCAATCGGAAAACTATGATCTAGAAAAATTACAAAAAGTCGTTCAAAAACTGTCAAATCAAGTTATATATTTGAAAAGGAGGGTCGAAGAATCTTCTTCGAGCAAAGGGCCTTACAAACCCCCGTTTGGGAAGCCTTTTCCCACCAACCGGCCTAATTCAAATACCAAAGTCTTAAATCTAGAAAGCCTGCAATTCGTTATTCAAACGATTCTAGAAGCACAGGATAACTTGATGCCTCCTGAGATCCCTGAGGAAGTAGCTGAACAAGAGACAGTAGAAGAAGATGAATCCTCTCCGAACATTTTTGGACACTTCTCGGATAACATTTTTCAAGATAATTTCGAGACAGTACATCCTTACAATACTAGGAGTAAGACAACAAACAAGCCTTCTTCTGAAAACACGACGACTTTGCCCCCAAAATAGTCTATAACAACTAAGAATAAACAGAATAATACAGACCCAAGCTTAGATTATGATTTAGTTGAAGATCTGAAAAAGTTAAGGGCTAACATTTCTAGTTATGAATTATTAAAATTCTCATTTCTGCTACAAAAAATGTTACAGAATATCGCAGAGAACAGCAAAAACGACAATCCAAGCAGTAACAAAGGTTTTCAGAACAACCCAAAAGTTCCTCAGAAGGCCTCCACTAAGAATACTTCTGATCCTCACGAGAAAAGAGACCCTCCTGTAAATAATGTAACAAATGTAGATAAAATAGTTTTAGAGGCTACAGGTAAAAAGAAACAAGCTTCCACCATTAATACTCGCAGAAACATCCCTCCATTTTTGTTAACTTTTGAAATCTTTAATAGGAACTTACACAATTGTATGGTTAATTCAGGAGTGTCATCCAACATAATGTCGTGGTCTGTGTGTCAGAAGATTAATGTTGAAGTTCAACCATCCACCTTAAAGATCATCCAACTTGATCGAACTAGTGTTAAAGTTATAGGTGAATTAAGGAATGTGCTTATAAGATTATCATCTAACCCCAAAGTTCATCAAGTAATTGATATTATTGTTGTAGATATTCTAGAAGTTTATGGTTTGTTTTTAAGCAGAGACTGGTCAAAACAGCTACACAGCTATTTCGCGACAGATTGGTCTCACTTATGGCTGCCCGAGAATGGAAATCCCAATAGAATCAAGGTAAATCGTGAACGTTACCTAAAATTCACAGTGACAGATTTAAATGATCCCAATGAACCATTTACACCTTCTGCCGATTCACCCGAAATACAAGGAATGGATACCTTTTTCGACAATTTCATGGCCGAAACTTCCACTATCACTAACCTGGAGTAGCAGTCTGAAATTGTGACTTATATGCAGCCAGCAGCTTCCACCCAATGGTCACATGCACTCGACAAAAATCATATATGGTCTCTTTACTTTGACGCGTCAAAATCCAAGGAAGGAGCTGGTGCGGGCTGCGTGATTATTGACCCAGCAGGTAACAAAACCCTGATTGCATGCAGGTTAGAGTTTGAATGTACAAACAACACAGCAGAATATGAGGCTTTATTGCAAGGCCTCAGGAAAGCATTAGATATGAATGTTCAAAATTTGACTGTCTTTGGCGATTCGGAAATCGTGGTTAGACAGGTAAAAAATTCTATCCACTGTTTATCTCCGCATCTTAAAAGCTACCAATAAGAGGTATGGAATTTGATGAATAAGTTTTCTTCTTTTAACATAAATTCTATTCCTAGATTGAATAATTTGGAAGACGATTTTTTAGCTAATGTAGCTTCGAAACTCTTTCCTATAGAAGGCTTGTCCCCGAATGCATTCTCCGTCGAACTGTTGTTCAGGCCATCCGTCCCCAACAACATCACAAATTGGAGAGTCTTCGACGACGATCAACAAATTATTAGTTTCCTGCATATGCAAGAAACTTTCCAAGGCGCAGTGATCGACGAATGTACTCATGATGAGAATCTTCATGACTTCACAGTAGTACTAGATCCGAGATCTCCTGAATCTTCATCGGACATGGTAAATTCTATCCCTAAATCTGTAGTTAGATTAGAAAAAATTTATGATCTTCAAGACAAATTCAAAAAATCAGTGAACTGTAAAACAAATAGTTCCTCTTTAACGTATGAAAAAGTAAACTTGGGAACTAAAGACAATCCACGGTGCATTAATTTAGGGGTGGGGTGTTCTGAACAAGAAAAAGCGACATTTATTAAATTGTTTAAGGAATTCAAAGATGTTTTTGCTTGGACGTACGATGATCTAAAAACCTTTGATCCTAACATCATACAACACGTTATTCCTATGAAACCCCAAACCTTACCTTTTCAACAAAATTTAAGGAAAATGCACCCAAAACTCGAACCGACCGTCAAAAAAGAATTAAATAAACTCCTAAACGCTAAGATAATCTTCCCAGTTAGGCACACACAATGGGTCTCTAATCTTGTCCCTGTCCGAAAGAAGAGTGGTGAAATCCGACTATGCGTCGATTTCTGAAATCTTAATCGAGCGTCTGATAAAGACAGCTACCCTGTCCCAGCCATGGAACAGATCATTCAACAGGTATTTGGCTCTGAAATATTATCCTTATTGGATGGTTTTTCAGGGTATAACCAAGTCCTGATGTCTCCTCCAGACCAACTTAAAACTACCTTTCGCACTCCATGGGGCACCTACGCTTATAGGAAAATGCCCTTTGGACTCATTAATGTTGGTGCCACTTTCCAGAGGGCAATGGATATCATTTTCTGAGGCTTAATCAATCAATTTGTCATAGTTTACCTGGATGACATTACTGTATTCTCTAAAAACAAATCTGATCACCTAGCTCGTTTAAGATCCATTCTACAGCGATGTCATAAGTACGACATTTCGCTGAATCCTAAAAAATCTATCTTCACAGTAGAAAAAGGTAAGCTCTTAGGATTTATTGTATCAAGCAAAGGGATGATTATCGACCCTGAAAGGAATCAATTCATCTTGAAACTCCCCCCTCCCTCGTCAAAAAATTATATGCAGTCTTTCTTAGGCCAGATAAACTTTGTCAGGAGATTCATCCCCAGTTTTTCAGAAATGGTGAGACCTTTACAGAACTTAATAAAAAAGGATGTGCAATATCATTGGGGACCCTTAGAAAAACCAAGCTTTTAATTCAATAAAAAAGTCCATAATAGACGCTCCTTCTTTGATGAACCCTGACTTTTCGCAAGACTTCAATCTCTACACATTTGATTTTGACTGCTCCTATGTTGCTGTCCTAACTCAAAAGAACGTTGAAAACAATGAAGTCCCAATTGCCTTTATGAGCTCAGCCTTCAAAGGTGCATAATTTAATTACCCAGCAGTAGATCAGCAAGCCTATGTTATTTTTAAAGCAGTAAAGAACTTCCGATATTATCTTTTGAAATCTAGGACGAAAATTATCGTCCCTTACCCGACCGTCAGAAATCTGTTAGTACAAAAAGAACTAGGTGAAAAGAGGGCAAACTGGGTCACCTCCTTACAAGAGTATGACATAGAAATCACCCCAGCACAAATAGTGAGAGATCAAGGGCTATGCAAGTTAGTCACTGACTCAGCGGTAGGACAACAAGAGGAAAATGATGTATCAAACCTAGGACAACACTACCAAAATTTGATCTGTTGTGCACAAAACCCTGTTAGTCCCTGGTATGATGATATAAAATTATGTCTTGAACATGGGTCAGCCCCCCCATTGTAACAACCCTGCTTAAATAGATGTATATGATTATTAATTATAATTAATTTAATAATATAAATGTCCTAAAAGATTAGCTAAACCATAATTATTTCTTAAAATAACATTAACTAATTAATTATTATTAATTAGTTA